>JAUMHM010084736.1:0-12150 GCA_032362435.1 Melikaiella ostensackeni
TCTACCGAATGCAACAGGTGCACAAAATACATCTTCTACAAGACAGTTGGGTTCTTAATGAATATTGGCCGCACCTCAATGGTTGCTGGGATGACCCCTCATTTTACGATATCTTTTGAGTTCACCACGTTCATAAAATACATCTTCCTTGGGGAAGTTTTTTTCTAAACAGGGATTGGCTACACCCCAAGAGTTGCTGGGACGAACCGTCATTTTTCAACATCTTTCAAGTACTCTGAATGTAACAAATACGTTTTTCATGACGACGTTAAATTTCAAATAGAAATTGGTCGCACCTCAATTATTTACTGGGACAAAACGTCATTATGCAATATTTTTCGAGTGCACCAGGTGTCTGTCGTCGAGGTTGTTGTCGTCGTTGTCGTTGTCTGTGAACACGATAACTTTCGAAAGAATTATCTGGTTGGATTGCCTTTTGGCATACTGGTTAAAGGCCTAAAAAGAAAAGACAAGTTCGTTAACTAGCCATTTTTGACCAATGGTTCTGGTTTTATCCTTGAAAAATACTTTTCGAAGAAGAAAAAATTCCATTTTTCAGCGAAATTATAAGAGAAATGAAAAAAATGTTCAGAAGCGAAATTGTTAATCTCAAAAAGATCTACTAATTTTTTGATGATAATTTTTTCGTAGGGCGCATAATTTTCTTTATAATCGTTAACAATGTTATTAAAAATTAATAATGCCACATTACAGGAAAACAGTACGAGACACGAAAAAAATATGAGAGGAAAAATTGTTTATCTCAAAAAGATCTACGAACTTGATCTGAAAAATTTTTTTGTTGAGACGCACAGTGTTTGTTTTAATGGTAGAAAATGTAATTGGAAATAAAAATATCTATTCCCTGGTCAAACTCTGCAAGATATGAAAAAGTTTTGCCACAAAAATTGTTTACCTTAGAGAGATCTACAAATTTTTTTAGAACCATTTTTTCTTAAAATGCACAGTTTTTGTTTTAATCGTGAAAAATTACATTGAGAATGAAAAATTTTCATTATTGGAAAAACAACACAAGATACAAGAAAATGCTAGTCATTTGAATTATTCACGGAAAAAAAGTGTAAAAAATTCTTTCCGACTATTTTTTCATAATACGGATAGTTTTCGTTTTAATCATGAGAAAATGATATTAAAAAAAACTTTTAATTCATACAAAAACGGCACAAGATACAAGGTAATGATGAACGGTATTTTAAAATTGTTATTAAGATCGAAATGAAGTCTACTTTCTTATGAGCCCTTTCATGCACCAAAAATGTAATATAAAAAGGCTCATAATAAAAAATAGGCTTCCAAATACCTTCTTTCCAGCTAATTACAGGCAAATTTATGAAAAATACAATTCAAAATAAATAAAAAATAATGATAAATAGTAATTATAATTATTGTATATCATATATTATTGATTATATATCCGTGTATTTATTAAATCACTGATCTAATTTGGTAAGTAATGAAGATAATTGATTAGGAAAACTGGGGCATATGAATTAACAAAACATACATTTATTTTAATAGATTTCAACATAATATAGAAAATTTCGCGTTTTGCACATACTTTAATCGAGTGCGAAGCGCGAGTCACGTGATGAGAATGTATTCTTTAAAGCCGAAGGAAATTTAACAAAAGAGAATTCACACTCAACAAATTACAGTTGTCAATGGTTTAACTTTTAATTTTTAATGTTTTTGCATAAATATAGGGGAAATACATAGACACTTTGAATTCCTGAAATTTCGAGTAAAAGTATTGCATCTCCAACCAGGTACACGAATTTTCGACTGAAACAGAATAATTTTCAATCAAAAAGGATGACTTTTTTACAAAAGACATAAATTTCAAGTCATATTGTAAAATTTTTGATAAAGAAAGATATATTTTTAATAGAAAAAAACGAATTTTTGACAAAATATTTCAATTCTCAATTGATGAAATTGATTGTCAGCTAAAATGATGAATCTGCGACAAAAAAAATGGATTGATAACAAAGCAGTTCCACTTACAACCCAGTATGCCCTTGAATTTTCAACCAACAGAGTTAAAAAGAAATAAGAAAATCTGCTCGCTTCGCGGGCACATGCTCATCGCGCGCTCCGCACTCGGTGTTATATGTTTTTTATGTACAAATTACTAAATTTGTTTTCGATTTCGAATAAAAAAGGAAACTTATTTACTTAAGGCTCTATCGGCCTTGAGGAATACATTCTCATCATAATATTTGCGCACGATTTCCTGCGCTCGCCGTATAATCTATACGAATGAATAGTTAAAAAGACGATTAAAAAATTATCTTAATGATTTAGGATTGGTCTCATAGAGAAATGTCCAACGTCAATTTTATTTGACTTCTTGAAAGCACAAATTCTACTCTTCTGACTTTATTTCTTATCTCGCGTCGTTTGGCTCAAAAATTGAAATTAAAATATTCCAATATCATTCTCCATACTTAAAAAAAATTATGCCTCCTTCCAAAAAATTTTCAGAAGATAGCTTATGGTTCTCCGTAAAAACAACAATTTTGATATCACAGCTTTTTTCGTACCTCGCGTTATTCGGCTCAAAATTTGAATTTTCGATTTTTTTTTTAAATTCAAAAATGTAAAAAGGGATTTCAATTGTTGTTCAGAAACAGTTGAATTCAACCAAATAAAACGAATTTTTAACAAAATAGTCGAATCTTCAACCGAAACAGATTAAATTTGTAAAAAAGCTGCATTTTCAACAAGAAGGATGAAATTTCTACCAAAAGAGATAAATTTTCAAACTCCAAAGATGAATTTTCAAACAAAACATTTAAGTTTTCAATGAAAGTATAAAATTTTTATCGGAAAAAGATTAATTCTCAACCAAAAATATAACAGTGGACTTTTTAACCAAAAAGAATTAACTTTCAGGGAAAATGGTTAGATCTTCTTATTGAGTTGTATTAGTTCAGTTTACATATAAGGGCGTTGAAACCAGGGCCTATCAGACTTTTTCTAAAACAGGACTAGGCCATGAGTATCTAACAAAGATATAATTTTAGTATTTATGGACTAAAATGAGCAAGAAAACGAGGCAATTCAATTTTGAGGTTAGGGCCTGGTTGTAACGTTTTAAGTTATAAACGAGAAAAAGAAGAGGGAAGGAGAATGGGGGTAAAGTGTGAAGACTGTAATAAATAAATAGGAATTTTCTAAATTTATATACTGAAGAATGATAGCTTAAATAAAGAATAAAGTTCACTTTTAATACTTTAGAAAAAAAGCGTTAGAAGACTGGAAATTTTCTCTCCTAAAATTAATTTAAAACTCATTAGGGCTCATGGGTAGACCAGCAGACATAGCGAAACAATAAGTATTAGGACTACAGCATTAGACCAAAGGATGATAATCTGTGAAAAACATTAAATTTTTCAATTGCTCGAAAATTTTGCTTAAAAATGCGAGTTATGGGAAAGCTGATAACGTCATTCGATTCTACTTCAAAATTCACATGTGATCCATGGACCAAAAGACGGAGCGAAAAAGTTAATATTGGGACTATCTAATACCAAAGGATGATAATCTGTGGAAAAAAATTGAATTTTCCTGTTGTTCAAACTTTTTTTTTTAAGTGCGAGTTATTGGAAAACTGATAAAGCCGTTGATTCTACAGCAAAAGTTACATATGACTCATGGGTTTGACCATTTTTCCCCCACGTAGTTTGTTGTATAGCATAAATAAACAATTACGTGACATGATACCCGCTTTATCCTATGAGCAGATCAAAAAACATACCGAAAAAATAAATATTGTGATTAGAGCATCACTGTTGAGTGTTAGTCAAAAATGTCGATCTGTGACTATCTGCATGTGGTGTGCACACAGAAACATTACATTTTTCGCAATAGTAACATGTACGCTTTTGAGCAATTCAGTCCTGAAGGAGATTTGAACGTACATTGTCTGTACAGACCAGTTTTGATCATATGATCTGCTGAATCTCTTGCCTTGATCAAACTTCTGCGCTTATTTGAGGTTTGAATTCGCGTTACTGCGTCGAAGTAATATTCAAACACTTCATGCGCAATATGTTTAGATCCTTTTTCATAACCTGGATTCTAAGTTGTACAGGACTGTTGCGTTGATCAAAAATGCTTGTATCAGTCTCATGAAAGTCTTGTTTTCATTGCCTGCCTTGCCAGTATAAACCTCTGAATAGAAAATAAATCCTTCAGGTGATTAAATAGTCCAAAGTTTGATGCCAAACCTTATAGGCTCATTTTGAATACATACGTACCGCCCAAAATACTGGATCATGATCTCATCTACTGACAAGTTGTAGCTAAGCCACCCGAATCGTGTAATATTTTTACGAAAGATATCACAAATGCTTCTCACTTCCCGTACTTCATCTTTGTCATTTTTTTCGTTGTTTTCATGAAATTTGATTTCCTTTTTTATATTTGTAAACTCATTTTGAGACATGGTATCTTTAACGATATGACATCCTAGTATCAATTAAGAGGACCAGTAGTCACGCTGAGACTTCTCGGAATTGAAAGAAGAAAGAATAATGATTGCAAAAAATTTATCAAGTGAGTCTACTGACAAATCTAAACCATTTTCTAACGATGCTGCCATAATGTGATCCTTCATTTCTGTAGAATGAAATAGTTGGAACAATTCGCAAGTATTTTCCTTTCTCATTTCATTCAGCACTTCTTCACACAAACTATTTGTGAATTCGGATTGCTCGGGGTGTTTAAAAACATCTTTATTCAATCAAAAATATGACTTGGTTCTGAGACTTTCTGTGTATTAGTATATAAACTTCTCACTTGTTCTTAACAACCATTAGGAAGTAATGTGTTTAGTCCTACGTTAGCTTCCTTATGCAAACCAGAATCTGAATCTGGCTCAGCGTCATTTTCGGAGACAAGTTTAATATCAACGCATTCTTTCTCAGCATCATCAACATTTTTAGAATCGTCAACAATATCAAATAGGACAGCCACCATTCGAGCTGACCTTTTAGTTCTCGGCATGATGAAAGGCTACAAGAAACAACAAGTGAGTAAGCAAAAAAGAATAAGAAAATCCTGAGCTGAATCATAGCAGTGAAAACTACTATTGAAAGGTAGCAGTGGAAACTGCTAATATAAAGTAGTAATAAAAATTACTGATATAAAGCAACGGTAGAAAACAAAAGACATACGATTTTCTTCTTTCTTTTGTTTCTATAGCATAACGTCGCGAATAAAAAATGTAAAACATGAGTCCTATGTCATTTTTACCGAGAAATCGAATGCCATTATCAGGTTTCCCGTAACTTGTATCCTTAAACAAACTGTTCAACCAATAATTGTTCTATCAGTTGAAAAATTCAATATTTTTCACAGATTATCATCCTTTGCTGTAAAGCTATAGTCCTAATATTCACTTTTTTCGTTATGTCTTTTGGTCTGCCCATAGGCTGAAGCGTGTGTCATGACATGTAATTGTTTTTTCATGTTATGCAATAAACTGGGTGAGGGGAAAAATTTTCAAGCCCATGAGTCATATGTAACTTTTGCTGTGGAATCTAATGGCTTTATCAGTTTTCTTGTAACTCGCATTTATAAACAAATTATTTGAACAATAATTGTTTAAATAATTGATAATTTCAATATTTTTACACAGATTCTCATCCATTGGTATAATGCTGTAGTCCCAATTTTAACTTTTTCGCTATGTCTACTGGTCTCGTCGTTGTCTAGTCGTTGACGGGTAAATTAAGTTTCTAAGTTTACAAATGTTAATTTAATTTGTAATCGTTATGGTGGCGAAATATTTCATTGTTCTTGCAAAAATAAATCTTGAGTTATATATGAAGATAAGAGAATGAAACTTAATTTCTCTAAAGGAAAAAATTTATTTCTGTTAATTATTTAATGCCAAGGGACTGATCATTCGAATCTTAAGTGTACACCCGATATTAGGATTTTGAAGATTTCTAAGTACTTCACAAAATTTCAAGTATTTCAGTATATTTTGAAGGATTTTCAATAATTTCTAATGATTTCAACAGATTTCGAGATATTTTAGAAGACTTCAAGAGATTTTAGACCAATTTGAGAGATTAAAAAGAAAGGTATTGAATCTCAAGGTTTTTAAAAGATCTTCAGGAATTTTAAGAGATTTCTGTAGACCCCAAAATATTTCGAAAAAATTGAAGGATTGTCAAAGTACTTCAAATTATTACAAGGGATTCCACAAGATATCAAGTTATTTCCACAAATTTCGAGTGACAAATTTTCTTCTAAATTCAAAAGAATTTAAAGAAATCTGGTGAAATTTATAAGAAATCCAGGTTAACTTTAACGAATCCAGGATAAAATCATAAGATTTCACGTTAAATTCAAATGTATGAAAGAAAAGCCAACAAATTTAATTGAATTCAGTAAAATTGGACTGAATTTAGAATTTAAGGGAATTCAAAGTACTTTGTTGAAGTTCACAAGAATTGGTTTGAATTAAATAAAATTTCAAAAATCGAGAAATTTCCATCGAATTGAGTAAAATGGGAGCGAGCGGAATTCACGAGGAATTCGACAGAAATTAAGTGATTTGAAGAAAAATTTTTAAAAAATCGATAATCAAATAGAATTAGAATAAATTGAAAGGAATTCAAGGGAAATGAGAGGAATTCGATGAAATTCGTATAAATTGGAGGTAAATTTTGAAAAATTCAAGTGAATTGAAAACAATTAAAAAATATCTTTAAAATTCATTGAATTCATGAAACTAGGAGTAAATTTAGAAAAATTTAGGGAAATTCAAACAAATTTGATCAATTGGCTAAGAATTCAAGGTCAGTTTGAAAGACTTCAGGGTGAATTAAAAGAAAAAAATCCTTTGAATTAAGTGGGATTGAGTGAATTTGAAAGAATTCAAAAAAATTCAGGTTGAATTTGAAAAATCAAGAGAATTCTATTGATTTCAGTAAAATTGGAGTGAATTTAAGAGAATTCGAGGGGATTCGAGAGAATTCTATGAAATTTATCCGAATTCAAGATGAATTTGAAAGAATTCATTGTAAATGGAACAAAATGTTAAAAATAAGAGAAAAATCAATGAAATTCAGACAAATGAAAGTGAATACGAATATAAAAAAATCCATAAGAATTCAAGCTGAATTTAAAATACTTTAGGCTGTATTAAAAGAAATTCAAAATTCAAAAAACATTCACTGATTTCAGTGGATTTCAAGGGAATTTCAAAGAATTCAGGATGAATTCAAAAAAATTCCAGATTATTCAGAAATACATACAGACCTGAACTCAATAGTGGTAAGCCCTTGGGTTCTCTTTTCTAATTTATTGAAAGAAGTGAATTCATCTTACAGTAATGTGTAAAAATTTACTTGAAAAAAGTGACTAAAAGCGACTATGTGGTGTCGCTGGGATTTTCAGACGATTTCTAGGAATTACCAAGTATTTTCAAAGATTTCAATGGGATTCGAAGGATTGCAATTAATTACAATGGGCTCAAAAAATTATGAGGCGTTCCAAATATTTAAAAAAAAATGTATGGGGCTTCACAGGGATTCAAATTTTTTTAATTGATTATGACGAAGTTTTAAAAATTTTGAAGTTTTTCCAACTATTTCAATTTATCTGAAGGGATCTTATGGCGTTCAAGAAAAATTCATATGATTTCATGATCATTCGGAAGATTTCAAAGCATTCAAAGAAATTTTTCAAAGCTTGAAAGGATTGAAAAGAATTCAAAAGTAGTCGAACCCTCATTTAATACTGTGGTATAAGTACTCTAAGATACACTGGGATCTCGACATACTTCGCCTCGTCTTAGTTCTTCACCAGAATTCTGCCAGCTCGCACTCGATGACGAGGGAGTCCAGGGGACAGGGGAAGGCGCGCGGCGACTTGACGTAATCACGCAATACCATAGCGACAAAGCGGGCAGCTCAAGCACTTGCGTTCATATTTCACATTTATTTTTAAACACACGAAAAAAATCATCTTCTTATTAATTAGTTTCCATTATTAAAAAAGGTCCATTCCTAATGATAACAAGAATCTACATTTGTACAAAATACAGTCAATTAATATTATGTATTCCTGCTGGAAATGGTCAATACGGCTCTGACTATTTTCATCGTAGAAATTCTAGGAAGAGTCTCACGGTTAAAGTGAGCAATGTCCAAAATACGAATTAACTCGAGATTCCAGTGTAAACAAATATTTATCTGTATATTATTTTTATAGGGTTTGTGGCCAGTGAACCTTTGGTAGCCATTTTCTGATATATTGACATATTTTGAATACTAGCACTTATAGGTAAAGTGCGTAATTGATAAAAAATACGTATTTCTAAATAATTGAGATCTTTTCAGTGCTTAATATATGGGAATATTTGATGAATAGCTACTAATGGAACAAACTCGGTCACAAACGGTACTCCTACCCTACATTTTTATTTGAAAAATGGGTAAGAAGTAAGAAAAAGGACAACAATTAATTTTTCTTCTACACTAAATTTCACCTTCTAAAATAACTTATTTTTACAAAATTAGGTGCGCAGGGATCTGAAGATGGAGAATCGTCACGAAGCAGCATTCGCCCTTCGCCTCTCATTCCACCTCGTCCGGGTACTCGGGTACTCAATCCGTATACTGCTCCTATAATAAATTTGCAAGCAGATCTCCCCGTTCATCTAACATTTTGGCATAACCTACCATGTGTTGGAGCTCTCCAACATTATGAAGGACCAAAACCTCCCAACTGGATTAAAACCGCAGAATTCGGTAAACTCATCGTTTATATACTAACGCCACAAGAAGATGAATGGACTACTACACCACTCGTAAATACTAACCCCTTTAATGATCTTACTTCTGGTGTACCAAAAGCGATTACTATAACTTTAGCAGATGGTCATCGTTTAGCTGCAAAATTTGAACCTTTCAATCGAAATAATCAGTTTATATTTCTTCCACGTGATCACGTCAAATTTAAAGTTTATGTAACAATGCCTAACGGCATTTCATACAGAGGATATTTGAAGCCTATATAATTATCTTCAAACCTTTCCGAAATCTACATCCGATTCCATTGAAAAACTGCGGACAGAGGATCGCTATCCACGTCATATTTGAGTGACAATAAATAGCTTATTATATCAAGCATGCATTTGTTATCGTGTTCACCTTTCTTCTAAGAGTCCTAATCATTTTCTCTCCCCGGTAGGCAATCCCTTCATAAATTTCACGATTCGCCACACGAGCGGATCATGATAGCTGCGATTATAGTGGCTTTCTCATCCTTCCATCATGCGCGCGCATGAGCGGTAGAATTTGAATTGAATTATCATGCACATTGAATGAGTACAATCATATGTTGCAGATTAGGTAAATATGGGTATATGTGATGAGAAATTTGAAGGTTAGACTTTCATAGACGATGTTTCAGGTATTTGACAACCTTTTACTTCCAATTCTCATAATTCGAAGTGTCACTCTTCTAAATTGAATTATAAATTGATTGTGTGTATAACTATTGACAAAAATGTTAATTAATAATTATTATTATTTACTCATATTTTTATTACAGAGACAGGAGAATTTTGCCTTCTAAGAGCATATCAGTTTCTTTTGAATTAATTACCAACAAAACTATAAGAATTGGTTTACCCTTGATTTCAAATTTTCTGTTTGTCACATTAATATTGTAGTAGATTAATATAGCTACAAGATCTTCAAAAATTAAAACGAAACAAATGAATTTCTCACAAGAAGCAGTTCATTTGACAATAATTTGCCGTAAGCACTCACAATCACAGAATGCACATAGAAATATATGAATTAGAAATATTAATAAATAGTAATATATCAGATTAGGGTGTTTCGAAGAAGGCTCTATTTTTTTCTAAAATGGGTCACCTACAAATTATATCTTTTGCTACCAAAATCACCATGAAATTTTTTTGAAATTCAATGAAAATATTTAGGGTTCGCCCAAGCTTATTTTTTCAAAAAATGTTTTTTTTTTTAATTGCCGCTGTTAATAAATTATTTTACTTTGTCATATCTACATTATATTATGTTTATTGGTGTACATCACTCGGATTTTTGACAAAATTTTGCAAAAATACTTAAGGGTCTCGCAAATATATTTTTGTATGCCCCCTAAATATGTTTTCAAAATTCTGTTAAAAATCTGGGTGATATATATTACTAAAATTAATTCAGCCATTCTTGAATGACCCTAATATCCCATGCACAAAGTATACAAACATTTTAAGGCGTATAGTTAACTTAATACAGATATAAAAAGTACAAGAAATATCAAATAATTCAAAAACTCTGGAGAATGTTGTATACAAGCCAGAATTTTATATTTTTATGAGTTAAAAGGCGCCAGTGCCTAATAAAGAACAAAAAAAAGAAGTATTTGTTAAACCTCCGATTTTTGTTTTACCACTGATCAGTCGAAGTATCTCTTGGTGAATCAAGGCTCTTCAAAATTGCACGAAGAGGTTGTTCTGGTGGAAAAACTCTGATCTGAAATTTTAAAAATTACTCAGTTTGATATTTTAAAAGATATTAAAATTTGAAAAATGACGAATTTTCAACAAAATATAGTTGAATCGTCAACCAAAATAGATTAATTTTCAACCAAACAGTCAAACAACCAAACAATCAAAAAGATTATGATGTGCTACCAAAAAATACAAATTTTTAGCAAAATACATGAAGCTTCAACCAAATTGTTGAATTTTGAAAAAAGTTAATTTTTAAACAAAGAATTCAACTTTCGACTAAATTGGCGAATTTTTAAGCCAGAAAAATGAATTACTTTCCAATTGAATATGTTTTTAGTTTGGGTGCTCTTTTAAAAAAGTACTCCTTTTTAATTAAAGGTTTCTAAATAAATTATAAATACACTGATTAAATTTCAGTTTTAATTGGAAAATGATTCTAATAGATCATTTTTTCGGTATAAAAAATCTCACCTACAAAATAAAACAATGTGAATCAATAAAATTAGTTATAAATAATGAAAAAAAATACCGTCAATGGATCGAAAACCTTAGATTCTTCTTCTAGTAGAACGCCATATGTTTCTGGTATGTGCTCATGCAGGTTTGAAATCGTTTGAAAAACTAAATCATACAAGGGACACTTTATCGAAGGAAGTTTGTTATCTTCAGAATTATGAACGGCTCGCATATGTTTACTTAGATTGCTTTTGTTGCTGAACATATTATCACACACTTCGCATTGCTCGCTTTTGATGTTACTCTGCGTCTGCTGTATGAAATTCTGATATGAACCTCTTGATTGTGTTTGTAGAGAGTCTTCAGGTTTGGAAACTTTTCATCACACCTGGGAAATGAAAATTCAAATTATCAATTTATTTAAAAAAATTATAAACGCGCAAAATAAGATATAGAAAATGCCAATTTCATAATTTAAAAAGGTGCACAATAAACCTCAATTCTAACACCAGAATCTGAAATTAGCAAAAATAATTAAATGCGTGCAAAAAATTAGGAATTTCTAAGCGACAAAAAGTTTTTGTGAAAGCAATTGATATTTGATACTTGTAATATTTATGTGTCTTCGAAATAAGAATATGCAAAAAAATATCATCTCGTTATATTTTAGCCTCCCAATACTTACGAGACATGTTTTTATATAAACGTTTAATATTAAGACTTTACTTACATGGAGCATGTTCCAGCCTCTGCTTCATGTACATTGTCAATATGTTTCGACAAACTTGCGTATCGAGAAGTCTTCATTGCACGAAAGGTACAAAAATTCACAATATTTTTTTCCAATCCGTGAACTTTTCTGTAATGCCTCGCTAAATTGTTTTTTGTGGAAAATTCTACACTACAAATGATGCGCAATTTATGTGGGACCTGCTCCGTTTCCTCTTCGCACACTTCCATTGCTTCCATTCTATCCATTTGTAACAATTATTTTAGACCTCACAAAAGACGAACGGAATCTGATCAATTTCGAATTCGTATCCTATTCGTGTTCGTACTTCTCCTCCGTCGTACTCTGTGTCATTGCGAGGGACTAAGCAGAACACCAAAACCCAAATAATGGAGAGTTTCATAAATAAATTGATACGATGGTCGCTACCCGAGGA
>JAUMHM010084737.1:0-12149 GCA_032362435.1 Melikaiella ostensackeni
AGATGCCATATTAACAATATGTGCATATCTTATCATGTACCATTGTGTACTGTATTTTGACTAACATTTATGTTTCTGATTTTTATAATTTTTATAATTTAATTTAATCTCTAAACCCAGAGAACTTCTCTGGGTTTAGAGTTTAGTATTTGTCGTGACATCAGAGAGTTCGCTTCGGTCTCTGCATTCCGGATAAAAATTTATTACTATATAGCATAGGTTTTCTGTGAACTTTTTCCTATCATATAAAAACGAGTCAAAAAATAACAATAATCTCAAACAAAAGTGTTTATGTTTTTGTGTTTTTTCAACATTGACAAATATGAAGAGGAAGGGTAACAGAGCTATTGAATTAAGAAGAATTCTTGCTAGATACAACAGAGTTTGGGGTGGAATCATTGATTGGATATAGTTGGCTTCGAAACATGTTGGGTCCCCTGTAGTATGAAAAAGAAGGAGTAAAGAAAAAGTGTGAGGATGATTTTGGTTGACTTCTTCTTTGTTCTCCCTCTTTTTTCTTCCTGTTGTGTACATTTTTTGTACATCCGTCTCTAATCAACCAAAAAAACAGGTAGTCTCAAAGTCTATTTTTGAAGTGTGAACTTTTTAGGTGTTCTTTTTCAGCAAGTAAAAAATTTTTATAAGAAAATAGATTGTATTTCGATCCTTGATTTTTCAATATCTGAGTGATATGCTCTAAGACTACAATGTTTTAACTAAAATTGAAGGTACTTAATGAATTTCCAGCACAAATCCTTCTTAACAATAAGAGCGTTAGAACTTTGTCTTCAAGTTTTCCTCAAAATAGAATAACATTACATTATCTTGTTTTAACATGCTTGAAAGTAAGTAAATAGAGTTTTATTATGTATGATGTTGAAGTTTAGATCCCTATATTCATTTTCTACCAATATTAGTTTATATATGTGAAAAATTTTATTTTTGAATCCATAATTGAAATCATTTTATTGTCGCGAGTGAAAATTCCGATTTATCTCCGAAGTCTCGTTTCCTTGGGAACAACAAAATAATTTAAAATACAATGACAATAATACGTCATGAAAAGTGTTTTTGTATATTTTAAGATGCTACAAAATGATTGTTCAATTTAATCGCCTTATTTATAACATTAGAAAATGTATGCATTTGGTCATATCCAAAGCCTTTTTTATCTCCGAAGCCTCGCTTTCTAGAAAACAACAAAATAATTTAAAATACTACAACAATAATATATCGTAAGAAGTGTTTGTATATTGAAAATGTTACAAGAAATTTGTTTAACTTATTCGCGTTGTTTATAACATTAGAAAATGCATGCACTTGCTCATCTCCGAAACTTGCGGTCATCTCTGAAGCCTTGTTTTCTTGGGAACAACAAAATAATTTAAAATACTATGACAATTACACGCCATGAAAAGTCATTTTTTTGAAAATTTAACAATTTTGTAAAGGAAGTTCTCTTTCTGGATACCAAATCGTCTTTTTCGTTGAAAATTCAACGAATTTTCAATTCAATTATGTTAAGTTTCGCCTTTTCGGTTTGAAGCTTCATCTCTTTTAGTAGAGATTTCTTCTAATACATATATTTTTTTGGTTGATCATTCAACTCGACAGTTGAAAATCAATCTGTTTTGGTAGAGGGTTCAACTATTTTATTGAAAATTCGTCTTTTCTGGTCGAATTCAACTATTTTTTATGTAAAATTGAAATCTATTTTGATCGAAAATTCTAGTGCTTTGTTCAAAGTTGAAGTACTTTCTTGAAAATCCCTCTTCCTAACGAGAATTTATCTTTCTTAGTTGAAAATTTAAGTATCCTTTTGAAAATTCGTTTTTAATCGTTAACATAACATAAGAAAATGTATGCATTCGGTCATCTTCGAAACCTCGTTTTTTAAAGAACAACAAAACAATTTTAAATACTATGACAATAATATATCATAAAAAGTGTTTGTTTATTGAAAGATGCTGCAAGGTTATTCTTCAACTTGATCGAGTTGCTTATAACAGTAGAAAATGTATGCACTTGATCATCTCCGAAGCCTCGTTTCCTAGAGAACAACAGAATAATTTTAAATACTATGAAAAAAATACATCGTAAAAATGTTTTTATATCAGACGATGTTACGTGAAACTTATTCAATTTAGTCGAATTGTTTCTAATATTAGAAAATGTATGCTCTTGATCATCTGCGAAGCCTGCGGTCATCTCCGAAGCCTTTTTCATCTCCGAAGCCTTGTTTTCTAGAGAACAACACGATAAGTTTAAATACTATAACAATAATACATCATAAAATGTGTTTGTATATTGAAAGATGTTTCAAGAAAAATATTCAACCTAATCGCGTTGTTTATAACATCAAAAAATGTATGCACTTGGTCATCTCTGATGCTTTTTTGCCATGTCTCCAATATGATTATTCGCACTCGCGGCGTTTTGTTATTGCAATATCTTTGACTTTTTAATATCTGAGCAGCATGCTCTGGGACTGCAATGTTTCAACTAAAATTGTAGGTACTTAATAAATTCCCAGCACAAATCCTTTTTAACAATAAGAGCATTAGAAATTTGTCTTCAGGTTTTCCACAAAATAGAATAACATTGCATTATATTGTTTTAACATGCCTAATATTATGTGAATAAAATTTTAATATGTACAAAACTTAATTCTAGACCTCTATATTCATTTTCTACCTATATTAGTTCATATATGTGAAGAAGTTTTTTTGTAATCCATAATTGAAATTATTATATTGTTGCAAGTGAAAATTGCGATTCGTCTCCAAAGCCTTACTTTCTGGAAAACAACAAAATAATTTGAAATACTAATGATAATAAAGTATTGACATATTGAAAGATGCTGCAAGGTGATTGTTTAACTTAATCGCGCTGTTTGTAACATTATAAAATGTAAGCACTTGGTCATCTCCAAAACCTGCAGTCATCTCCGAAGCCATTTTCATCTCCGAACCCTCTTCTTCTTCGGAACAACAAAATAATTAAAAATCTTATGACAATAATACATCATAAATCGTGTTTGCATATTGAAAGATGATACAGAATGATTGTTTAACTTAATCGCCTTGTTTATAAAATCAGAAAATGTATGCACTTGGTCATCTCCGAAGCCTTGTTTTCTAGAGAATAACAAAATAATTTTAAATACTACGTCAATAATACATCATAAAATGTGTTTGTGTATTGAAAGATGCTTCAAGAAAAATGTTTAACTTAATCGCGCTGTTTATAACATTAGAAAATGTATGTACTTGGTCATCTCCAAAACCTGCGATCATCTTCGAAGCCTTTTTCACATCCGAAGCCTTGTTTTCTAGAGAACAACAAAATAATTTCAAATACTATGACAATAATACATCATAAACAGTGTTTGTATATTGAAATACCCTGCAAGGTAATTTTTTGACTTAATCGCGTTGTTTATAACATTTGGAAATGTATGCACCTGGTCATCTCCGAAGCCTCGTTTTCTAGAAAGCAACAAAATAATTTTAAATACTATGACAATAATACATCATAAATAGTGTTTGTCTGTTAAACGATGTTGCGAAAAAATCATTTAACTTAGTCGTTTTGCTTATAACATTAGAAAATGTATGCACTTGGTCATCTCTGAAACCTGGTGTCATCTCCGAATGTTAATCGTTATAAACCATTTATCTAACTAAACTCTTCAGTATATCACTTTGTTATGAAAAAAACATTATTTTATCTTGAAATCAACGTAATTTATTATTGGAATGGTATCAGTAATGAAAAATCGTCATTATTTAGAAAATTTATAAACAACTTATGAAGTTATGAACAATTTTCTAACTTATTGAGTTCCGTAGGCAGACCAAACGACATTGTAGAAAAGTTAATTTTGGAATAAGAACATTTCATTAAAAGATGATTTTTCAAGAAGAATAATTCAAAATTTTGGTTGCTTAAATAATTTTTTTTTAAACAATTCTTTTTAAAATGTGATTATGAAAAAACTAATAGCACCACTCGATTCTACGCGAAAAATTACCTACAGTTCGTGTGTTAGATAATTTTTTTCTCGACCCTATTGTTTATGTAGTACAATTGCGGGTGTCGTACGATGTAATTGTTTATTCATACTACATGACCAACAGGGCCGAGAAAAAATTGTCTAATACATGCAGTCTATGTAATTTTACCCGTAGAATAGATGCATGCTATTAGTTTTCTCGTAACACGCGTTTTTATACGAATTTTCAATACAAAAATTGTTTAAACGATCCAAAGTTTGAATTATTCTTCATGAAAAATCGTTGTTTGATGGAATGTTCTCACATACCACGTTTCGAATAAATACAATAATTTTTTGAAATACTTGTCCACCATATTTGATCCGCCATCTAGTTTTTCGAAATTTTGACTTTAGATTTGGAATTAGCAATCCAACTACTATATATAGGCGTAATTAGAATTCATTTTTCTATTTTTTGATGGGTTTGTCGATTTTTTGCCACGGAACCGGGTTTCGTGGCCCACTGTGAACTGATGCGATGAAAGACTACCCTTAAAATATAAGTATTTTTGAAAATTAATTTTGCATAAATCACCTTCTCACGTTCGAAGGTTATATGAATTAATTTCAGGGAAAAAGGTTTAGAAATCTGAAAACTTATTTGACACACAAGTCGAACTGAAAAGGGTCCCTTTCAGTAGGAACACCCACATAGATTTTTACATACCAGTTAGTTTCCATGAAGATCATCCACCATAAAAAATATGCGGGGTTTTCCGCCTCATAATTCCACATCAACTTAAGTATGTCTGATAGTAATCTGACCAGAAATTGTTTCCAAACTTTTAAGTGGCGAATCATTTTCGACAGGATTTTCGTATTTAGCGCCCGTGTGGATCAAGGTTGATGACTCATCTGAATCGGGTGAGATGATATCAGTATGAGACGCGGGAAAAAAATTTCGTTGACAAAAGGAATTTTTTGGATAAACTAACAAAACAGATCCAATGCGAGGGCAGCAGGGAAAAAATTATTTTCAAAAATTTATAAAATAAAATAAAACAAAACTTCTAGACCCTAAGGCCAATTCAGAAAAATCTTTACATTTTTATACTTGAAGTCAATTAAAACCGAAATCTTTTGAAAAGCCAGCAAAGATATCATTTAAGAATCAACGAAATCTCCTTGGGGACCGTTCAACTATTACGTAATTCGATATCATTTTATTTATATCGTTATATCCTTTTTAACATTATAACAATTCTATCCTTTTCTTTACTTAAACAAGAGAAAAATAGGTTACGTAATATGTGAACAATCCCTTGAAAACAATTTTCGAAATTGATAATGTGAAGTTAGCGTAGTTTACACTAAAAAAAGGTCGCGCATGCGTGTACCGAAATTTTGGTACGAAAACCCAAAATTTTAAGTACACATAGTCACTGCCAAGAAACACAGTTTGGATAATTCTTCGTGGTTGTCTGACGTTTGCCACCTTTTAATTGAGGCGAGGAATGCTGAACGGTGCTAAGTCCAATCAACCTAATTTAACAGGAGAGGAAAAAAGCTGAAAAAGAACACCCAAAAAATTCCCAAATCAAAAATAGACTTTGAGAGTACTCGCTTTTTCGGCTCATTAGAGACAAATGTACGATAAATGTACAAAACAAAATGAAAAAAAGAGGGAGAAAAAGAAAGAGTCATCCAAAACTAACCTCACACTCTTTCTTTTCCCCGTATTTTTTATACTACTGGGGACCAACATATTTTGAAGACAATTTAGACTTCCTCGTCAGGGATAATTTATAGGAAGACAACAGGTACAAGAATGAAGAATTGTTAGATTAGAAAATCATTATTACCTGAAAATAAAACAGAGATACTTGATAGCAATTACTGTTTTGGTACATATTTCTTCATTGATTGAAAATGGATTTTTGACATAGGCGAACGATTCTGCATAAATCCCGAAGTCAGATTATTTTATTTTTTAATTAGAAATTGATTTACATATATTAAATATTATGACACAAAACTAAAGTCACTGTATCCAATTAATGCTTCCATTCCAAATTCTGTTATATCTCGCAAGATCTTTTTTTAAATTGATAGCTTTGTTGCCTTCTCTCTTCATAAATAGCTTTACCATGAACTCTATCTTTTTATTTAAATTCTCTCATGATACAAAATTTCAACATCATCTTAATTAAAATCATGCCCATGTGTAAGTCTATGTTTTGTAAGGACCGAGTAATATCTTGGACTTTATGAAAATTATTTTTATGTTCATCTTTTTTTGTTCGAAGCGACCCTGTTTGCTCTGTATAAGCAGCATAACATTGCCTACATATAAATTTGTAAATTACACATTATATTCTCAGTTTCTCATAATTGTCTTTACCCAATTTCACAATCAAGTTGCTTTTGAAAAGAACTCCATATATCGTATGTAAGCCCAATTCTCCTAAAATTGATTTCAAGATACTTGAGATTTTCCCAAAATAAGGTAGGACAACCGTATTGAATCTATTGTAAGCTTGTACATTGTGTTTGTTCTGATTATTGCCTTTATTCTTGATTCAAACAATTCTGTTAAGCATATGTTTGTCAATAAAAGTAATAGGATAACGGTTGAGAAAAAGAATCTGTTTGCATAATTCAATATTCTTTTCATGGAAATTTGGATGAGATCATTTAAGAGCTCTATCAATTAAATTCTTTACAACTCCTATTTTGTTTCGAATGGAATGATTAGAATTAAAATTTAGGGTCCTTCCTGAACAAATAATTGTACGGTATCTATCTTGCATAAAAGTCCAACTCAAAATTAATTTGATCAAAAATTTCTTTTTCCAGTTCTTCCGTCACACTTCAAGTAATAACACAACTCCACAAAAAAAAGTTATCAGTCCCAGAAACCAGAATAGGCTTACCCTACGTTTTCCAGGTCGCTAAATCCGAATCCGGAGCCGATTTTGCTCTATCACGTCACATTTCGTCCCTAACCTGAAAAAACATGGAATATCGCTGATTCAAGGTGAAACATGATTCCCATCTATGAAAAGTGGTCATATTCTATGTTTCCGAGGTCGCTGAGTACGAATCCGGAGTCGTTATGATTTTTTGTCATCACATTTCGCCCCTAACCTCGAAAAAACGTGGCAAATTGGGAATCTTATGTGAAACATGCATTTTTTCAATGGAAAGTGGTCATATCCTATGTTTTCGAGGTCGCTGAGCACAAATCCTGAGTCTGTTTGGCACCACGATCCTAGCATTTAATCTTTGATACGTGACTTCGGAAAAACTTTGAATCTAATAGACCAGGCTCCACTTGTCCGATTTCTTGCTTAACGGAAATTATAAACTAGTCGAAAATCAGTTGTTGCCGTCGACAGCATAATGCAGATAACAACCGTGCGAACCTGCATTTCCCACGTTCTCGCACTCCATAATTATATGTTTCATCCCACAGTGATATCAGGTAAGGCATGCATCTTTGTTATTTTGATAATGCTGAACGAGATTTTCTCTCAGTATGAACTTGTTGCTTGAACGAGTGACGAAATCCTGCTTCTCCGACAGATTCTGTGAACGATGACAACTGACCTGAAAAGGGATATGTAGAATGATTCGTATCTCTATCTGTTGAAGTAACGAAGCCAGTAGGAGCGTACTGCCTTGCAGGAGGGCATTAGGGTGCGAGAATGAAGCCGTAGTGTGTCCGACGAGTTGACTTTGTCCTCGTCAGAGTCGGAAAGCCCTCATACTTGGTCCTGGGGAGGTATGAGGGTTATCACCCCCAGGACGGCAGACTCACCTGCGATCAGACAAGGATTCCTAATGTGTGGGTCTATCTTACACTCATGGCATTTATGAATAAAACCAAAAAATCCTCAACTCAACAATCTAAAGGTAACAAATTACGAGTTAATCTTGAAGCTACCATCTCAAAACATCATTGTTGAAAGGACCCTGATTCATTCTGCTACGTATGCAGTGAATTCTATCCACCAAAAACTCTGAGGAAAATTTCTGAGCAAATCAGAACGATTTACGAAGATTGTTATGATCTCACAATTGCTGATCAGGATAAAGAATGGGTGCCACAAAAAATGAGCGATTATTATAGATCACAACTGAATTATTGGCATTAAAGTAAAAATATTGCAGATCTAAAATTCAGAAGTCCAACTTTATGGGCATTACCCACTTGTGAAGAGGATTGCTATTTCTGCAAGAACGATGTAACTGGATTCAACAAGAAAAAAAATAAAAGAAGCATTGCTTACGTCGATGTTCCAACAGTCATAAGACCCATCAAGATGTGCAATACAGATGAGCAAGATATTGAAGGAGTCGAATGTATTTCTTCTCGAGAAAGTTTAGAGATCCAAGAAGATACTATCCGAGAAGAATGCTCCAGTGAATCTGGAATTAACAACGAATATGTAGGAAATAAAGAAAAGAAACCACAACTTTTTTCAAAAGGAGAATTGAACGATCTCATCAAAGATTTAGGACTATCCAAAAATATTAGTGAATTCTCTGTTTCTATGCAAAAAAAAACTTTGTGGAGAAAAATGCGAAAGCAACTGACTATAGGAATAGAGAAAGAGATTTCAGGAAATATTTCATAAAAGGAAAAAAGTCTTCATTAGTTTACTGTCACGATATAAATGGATTGATGGATGAATCAAAACTAAGGATTTCAAGAACCATCAAATGGAGACTATTCATAGATTCCTGTGAGAGAAGTTTGAAAGCTGTTTTGTTTCACGATGGGAATGTTTTTCTCCCATACCGGTAGCACATTCAACTACGTTGAAAGAGGATTATGAATACATCAAGTTGGTATTGGATGAATTGAAATATTCAGAACACAATTGGCGGATTTGTGGGAATCTCAAAATACTGGGAATAATTCTGGGTCAGCAATCAGGTAACGTTAAATACCCAAGTTATCTATGCTTATGGCATAGTAGAGACCGACCTAATCATTGCAAAAAGATTGGTTGGCCAGCCAGAAAAACTTTTGATCCAGGATCAGAGAACATAATCACCCTCCCACTAGTGGATCTGACGAGAGTTTTACTGTCACCTCTGTATATAAAACTGGGCATGGTGAAGCAGTTTGTATCAGCATTAGAAGGGGAAGATAGCTGTTTTATATGATATATCTTCAAGGACAATTCCCAGAACTATTGGATGCAAAACTAAAAGCAGAAATACCTATTCGATGGAATTTAAATCGGAAAATGTGTAGGGATCATCACTTTGCATTGAAAAAATACATGTTTTACATAAAATTACCAATTTGCCACGTTTTTTTGAAGTCAGGGACAAAGCGTGACGTCATAGAACCACAACGACTTAGAATTCGTACTAAGCGACCTCGAAAACATAGAATATGTCCAGTTTCCATAGACGGGAAGTATGATTCACCTGAAATCAGCGATTTTCCATGTTTTTTAAGGTTAGGGACGAAGTGTGACGTGAAGGAGCCAAACCGGCTACGGATTTGGATTCAGCGATCTCAAAAACGTAGGGTAAGCCCATTTTACTTCTTGGGGCTGACAACTTTTTTTTTGGATCTGTATAATCGTCGATCTATTAAATCCAGACTTTGCACCCGATGCTCAAAAGAATACAAAAAAATATGTTCTAGGATTTTTTTTTTATTATAAAATGTGAAAAAAGTGAAGAATACAGAGTGTTTTCTGCCCCTTTTTGCCATTTAGAAATTGGAAAATACAGAGTTTACTCAATCCTTTCACAGCCCCCTTACCCATAAAGAAATTGAAGAATATAGAGTTTTCTCAGTCCCCTTTCCTCTTTAGAAACTGAGAAATACAGAGTTTTTTCTGTCTCCTTTTCAGTCCTCAGAGTTTTCTCTGTTCCCTTTTCCCTTTAGGAAATTGAAAAATACAGAGTTTACCGAATCCTTTCTCAACCCCCTTTTCCCATGGAGAAATTGAAAAATATAGAGTTTTCTCAGTCCCCTTTCCCATTTAGAAACTGAAAAATACAGTGTTTCTTCTGTCCCCTTTGCAGTCCCCTTTTACTATTAAGAGACTTGAAAATGCAGAGTTTTCTCTGCCCTCCTTACGAGTAGAAACTGAAAAATACAGAGTTTTGTCTATCCCCTTTCCCCTTCAAAAAAATTTTGAAAGATTAAAATTAGAAATTGGAATTTTGAATACTGAAATAATTTTTGTATAGAGTATTCTAATATTATGTCACATTCAGTTGATAATGCTAAATATAGTAAGACGATGTCATATGGTGGAATGTGAAGCAATGTTTATATGAAGCTTCGGTGAAATATCGTAATGTAAGTTATAGGTACTAACTCAAAATTCACACAGTGATTATTCATATATCTTTTCCAGCGAATAGTCTTGGTGGGACTTGGTGGAACCTTTTTACCTTTTTGCTAATCAAATCAAGATCTTCGGTTTTTTTTATTAAAAAACTGAATGATCAGCCACATCCTAAAACTAAATTATTTACATTCAAAGATTACTTAATTATTTAAAAATAAATAGATCACTGAACTTGAAGGTGTAAAATCTAAAGTCTCTGAAGATAATAAATATAAAAAGGGAAATTTTCAATATTAATTGAATATCTGTTCACATACTGTTATTGAGAATACAGGAAAATATACCATACGGAAAGCTAATATGATTCTAATCGCAATCAAAGATGTAATCAATAAATTTGGTAAACTAAATAAGTTTCAGATTATTTTTGAACATAAGGACCATTAAAGATCGTTAAATTTTATGTAATAAATTATTAAAATAATGAAATTTCATATTTTTGAAAAAAATTCAAGGATATTTGAAATTAAATTTTGTTGAATGTCATGAAAAAAATAAAATAGTCAGAAAATAATATCTTTTGGTTGCGGTTACCTTACTGGTGGCAATTTCAAAATTGAAGTTCGAATTGAGGATTTTGAGTGTAATACTTTATATCGGAAAGGTGAAAAATATAAATTTTCGAAAACATCAATCATGTTGGTAATGATTTTTGAAAGTAACGATTGAATAACTTATTATTACATTCATTGATGTTCATGATTGAATTAAAGTTAAATATTCATTTTTGACTGAGCCAATTCATATTTTAATTGATTCTGTTACTGATATATCTGAAATGAATGAACCTGGCGCGAATGTGGGATTTTTAAAAGGTGAATGAAATATCGAGAAGAAGAAGAGGAGAAGAAAATGATATGACCAAGTTAAAAAAATTAAAATTATAACTGAAAGCATACAAAGATTAAGACTAATTTCTTTCCTTTTTAAATTGGGTTATGTGATATATTTTTTTATTTAATGAATATTTTAAATAATAATTTCATTATGTTTTATTTTTATTATTTAATTCGTTTTAGTACTACATTAAAAAGATTTTAAAGAAAATATTATTAGACCTTAAATTGATATGAAATTAAATCAAATGAAGGATTAAGTAATAATCAAATTAAGATAAATTATTATTTTTTGAATTTTGGGAAACATTTGATTTATTCATCGAAGAATTGTTTTGTTCAAAAGTTGTTAATGAGTGACTGATATTGATGATTATATTTATGGAAGAATTTCCCATTTTAAAAGTGATTTTATTTACTGAAGAATTTTAATTTTGAAGACGAGGATAAAGATTATTATGAGTAACCTGCAATTTTGATGAGGATATAGCAACTTAAGGAGAATGGTCATCGATAAAAGTATAATTATATTTGCGTGAGGACTAGAGGAGAGGTATTCAAATTTGAATGAAAGGTATTTTAAAAAAATTTTTTTTTATGAACTTAAATTCTTATGCAAAGTTTTGTTGCAATTTTTTTACAATTTACCGAGAGAAAAACAAAATGAAATTTTTGCTATACTTTTTATTTTTTTCTTGAAGTATTTTCTGGGATTGTTTGTATATACGACTTATTAGCAAATATAGATGTTATGAGTTTAAGAGATTGTCCACCTAAACGAGGTAGGGGACCATCCATGAATTACGTAACACATGGGGGAAGGCGGGGGGGATGTCTGGCCGAGTGTTACACAATGGCGAAAAACTACAGGGAAAAGTCGGAGAAAGCGTTACATTGGGGGGGGGGGTCAAAATTGGCGGAAAATTGCCT
>JAUMHM010084738.1:0-12148 GCA_032362435.1 Melikaiella ostensackeni
TTAGAAAACAAAAAAATCATAAATTTGAAAAATTTAAATATCAATATTGAATAGCGTTCTCATAATATAGATAACTATATAGATTCCATACATAAATTACTTGGATTTTCGTTTTTCTTTTAGATAAAATCTGAAATGAGATGGAGAAATGTGACTAAAGTGACCTTTTCCTTTCAAAAAAGTGAGTAATAGTGACTTTTTCTGAAAAAGGTGACTAAAAAGTGACTTGAAGAAAAAAAGTGACGAAAAGTGACTAAAGTGACTTTGTGACAGCCCTGAAAAATACTTATAAAATTCATTCATAAATTTATTTGTTTTGAGACTCCCGACAATATAAACATTAGGAATTATAGGGATTCTCGAATAGAAATATAATGTGAGGAGTATATAAACAGGCTGCGTTTTACTTCAAAATTCCTACCTTACCGACATCGAGAGCTTTCCGCAGCTCACTTGGTTCGCGTCCGTGCTAAGTTTCTATAATGTTCTTGATGACGTCATAAAATTACACTGAGCAATTATGTGAAACAAATTTCGCGTAAACAACTTCAAGGTTATTTATGATTTTAACAACGTGATCAAGCAGATTCTAGAAACTTAGCACAGACACGAACCACTTGAGTTGTGGAAAGGTATCGATGTCGATAAGGTAGGAATTTTGAATTAGAACGCAGTCTGCCCATCTACTTTGAGGGAGGCCCAAAATATTTCTTTATTCTGCAAAAAAAAATTGAAAGTTGAGACAATCTTCTTTCAAAACAAACTTGAGTCTTGCAAAATAAAAATACTACTTGTGAAAAAATAAAATGTACGTTTTCTTAAATTTTGTAATTAATACAAATTTCTTATACTCAAATGAAGATTCTTAGAACTTGAATGTTTAAAATAAATCCAATTTGAAATCCATTATACTAATTGTAAACGAAACCTCCATTTAAAAACCAACAAGAAAATATTGACTTGCGAATTTTTTTATCGTGAATTGAACGCAATAAAAAAAGACCCATCCAGAGGTAGAAAAGATAGTCGGGACGACTAGACGGACTGAAATGAAATATGAAACTACTGAGATGCCAAAGAAAAAGCAAAAATAAGAGTTGGGAATCGATGAAGGTTAAAGAAAGTCTCTGTAGAAATATATAAATTCTAAATTTTCTTAAAATATTATCGGAAAATGCTCGGAAAATGTGTTACATAATTTTTTTTGTATTCATTTACAGTGTTGCTACAGAAGTCAGGTCCAGGTCCGAGTTCTCCAAGACAACTTTTGAAAAAATTCTACATTAAAAAAAAATCCATTCAATTCTGTTCAATTTCAACACATTATGCTAGTCAAAGACTAATTTACTTTTTGTACAATTATTAAACAAAGTAAATGTAAAGGGTTTTTCATTAATATTATTGGATTCTAAACAATTATTATCAATATTATTATAAAATTTGAAAAAATTAGACTTATATTGATAATATTTTGATTAGTAAAAAAATAAATTCGTATCAATCGAGAAGTTGACATTTCAATGATTTCACAAAAAGTTTGCAAAGATTTCGAAAGATTTCACAAGTTTTCAAATATTTCAAAATATTTTACAAATATTTCACAAAAAATTCAAAGATTTTTAACATTTCAAAAGATTTCACAAAGATTTTAATGATATTACAAAGATTTTACAGATTTTAAAAAGATTTCATCAAGATTTCAAACAAATTCATAGATTTCAAAGATTTCAAAAATATTTCAATATTTCACAAGGATTTCACAAAGATATCAAAGATTTCACAAAAATTTCAAAGATTTTTAATATTTCACAGATTTTAAAATATTTCATCAAGATTTCAAAGAAATTCATAAAGACTTCAAAGATTTCGAAGAAATTCACAAAGTTTTGAAGGATTTTAAAAAGATATTAAATATTTTAAAAGATTTCACGAAGTTATCAAGGATTTCATAGAGATATCAAAGATTTCACAAAAATGTCAAAGATTTTCAACATTTCACAAAGATTTTAATGATATTACAAAGATTTTACAGATCCTAAAAGTATTCATCAAGATTTTAAAGGAATTCATAGATTTCAAAGATTTCAGAGATTTCAAAAGATTTCATCAAGATTTCAAAGCAATTCATAAAGATTTCAAAGATTTCACAAAAATTACAAAGATTTTTAATATTTCAAAATATTTCAATGATTTCACAAATATTTCACAGATTTCGAAAGATTTAAAAAATTCCAAAGATTTCAAAAGATTTCAAAAGTTTTCAAATATTTGAAAATATTTCACAAATATTTTGCGAATTTCAAAAGATTTCAATCATTTCACGAAGGCTTGGACACCAGATTTTAAGATTGATCAATACCTCGGTATCAATTTGCAAATTTAAAATTAGTGGTAAAGTATTAAAACAATAAGTATCAAGACATTGAAATAGCAGCAAATAACAAAATTCCAAATATTTCTTCAAAATTCCATAACTTTTCCAGGTTTTCCAGATCGTGGAGCAACCCAGCTTTAAGAATTCTCGAAAACTGGGATTAAAATTGAAGCTGAATTCTTGGAGTACATCTTTTTTTATTTATATACACTCAAACGATAAAATGCACTTTCATTTCGGACCAATACACTACTTCAGATAAAGAGCTTTCGATTGATTCAGAAACTTTAGAATGTAATAAATCTTAGTATAAATTGAACGAAATGCAAGCAAACAGAAAATATTTACCAAAAAATATTGTTGCTTCAGATAGTTGAGTCTAAAATAAAAAAAGTCAAAAATATTTTTTAGCAATTTAATCGAGATTCCTCTTACCGACATTTACTGACTTTGATGGTTCGTCTCCATGCTAGAAAGGTTCGTGTCTATACTAAGTTTTAAGGCGTTCCAAAATATCAGGCATCACAGCGCAAAAGGAGCTTAAAAAATCTGCCCGCTTCGCGTTCGGTGCCATGTGTTCTTCACGTACAAATTATTAAATTTTTTTTCGATTTCAAATTTTTGGATTAAAAATGAACTTTTTTGTTGAAAATTTAACTGTCTTCTGAAAAATTCGTCTTTTTGGCTTGAACATTCAACTATTTGGTTGAAAATGCAACTATTTTTTTAAAGTCTCCTTTTTTGGTGAAAAATTGAACTGTTTTGCTAAAAATTTATCCTCTTGGATTGAAAATTGATCTTTTATGGAAGAAAAGTCATCTTTCTTGGTTGAAAATGAACTTTTTTGTTGAAAATTCAACTGCCTTCGAAAAAATTCATCTCTTTGCTTGATGGTTCAACTATTTGGTTGTTAATGCAACTGTTTGGTAAAAAATTATTTTTTATGTGAAAAATTCGTCTTTTTGAATTAAAAATTTATCTCTTTTGGCAAAAAACGTGTCTTTTTATATGCAATATATTTCGACTTGAAATCTTATGAATTTAAAGCGTTTCATATTGAATTCAATATGGTGTCTACATTAATTTTATTTAAAAGATTTTATTCCCCCATTTTCGTGAAAAATCACCCTATTTCCCCTGTTTTGAGGGTAAGTAC
Source organism: Melikaiella ostensackeni (assembly GCA_032362435.1). Lineage (NCBI taxonomy): Eukaryota > Metazoa > Arthropoda > Insecta > Hymenoptera > Cynipidae > Melikaiella > Melikaiella ostensackeni. Next base: position 3,531 of record JAUMHM010084738.1, read on the forward strand.
TTCGGGCTGTGAAGTCTGATATTCTAATATGTACTTTGAATTATTCTTGATTCACTCCAGAAGCTTATAGTTCAACACACGGTCACCTAGGCATATTGGCAACTCAACTCACTAAAAACGCGAAAAAACGCAGGATAAAAAAATTAGCCAAAAATTGGTAACGTAGGAACTTCAAAATGAAGAAAATCATATTAAATTACAAATTTTCATTGCGACAAAAGTCTATTTCTTTGAACCAAAGAAATTTTTGAAACAAAAGAAATTTCTTTGAATTAAAGAATCTTTTTTCTGAGCGTACACAATTTGTTTTTGAGTCCGGCCCTATATTTTTCACGTATTTTCAAGTATTTTTTTCCTATCTTATTAGACCTAAAATCTAATAATCAGAAGTAATCCTTCATTTTCCCCTCGTGACTCATAACTTTTGGAAAATTCAATTTGAGAATGCACTGCACGTATTTGCGACGAGTTCACTGAGTATCGAGTGCTTTTACTCTTCATTACCACGACACGTAGCGAGACTTCTATTTTCATTTCGCTACGCGAGCATTATGATAAATTGCAAATTGAGCCCGCTGGGTTCCATGGAAACTGCGTGGAAAAAAAAATAAAAAATCAGACAAACCTCTAGGAAGGTGTCAAATGAAATGACGAACGTCGACTCGTGTTTTTTATTCTAGATCAAATTTCAACGATCTTGAATTTCAATTTCAGAAACCAATTTATTTTCAAAATCAAAAAAATGGAGAATAAAGGAAAAATCCAATTGTTCACCAATTTTTCATTTTCACTAAACATTAATATTTAAAGACCAATATTCTAATCTTGTAACATTTTTTGTATAGATTTTTTTATAAATGGAAGAAAACAATTTTTAATTTAAATTTGTAAATTTTAGTTTATTATTCTCAGGGCTACCACAGCCTAATTCACTTGAAAAAAGTGAAAAAGTGACCTATTTAAACCGAAAGAGTGACCAAATGTAACTAATTTCTCATCCAAAAAGTGACCAAAAGTAACTAATGTGCATTAATAATGTGACTAATGTTCTTTTGATTTTAAAAGAATTCACTAAAATTCAATTAAATTAATAAGAATTCCAGGTAAATTTTGACGAATTCAGTATAAATTCACAAGACTTCAAAACAAGTCAAGTTTGATTCAAAAGTATTCACATAAATTGGAAAAAATGGTACAAATCCAGAAAATTCTAACAGAATTTTAAAAAAATTCAAGTGAATTGGAAACAATTCAAAAATATGAAAAAGTTCGCTGAATTCAGTTAGTCTGAAATAAGTTTAAAAAATTCAAATTTAAGGGAATTTAAAAGAATTTGATGAAATGCCTAAGAATTCAAGGCGAGATTAAAAGCTGAGATAAATTAAACATTCCATGGAATCTTTGAACATCCATTTATTTCTTTTTTATTTTAACAATCCTTGGAATCTTTAGCAAGACCCTAAAATCCTTAAAATCCTTTGGAATCACTTCAAATTATTGAAATATATTAAAAATACCCTAAGATATTTCAAATCCTTTCAGAACTTCTGAAATCCCATTAAATTACTGAAATCAATTGAAATTTATTTGGAATTTAAAAAATACCCTAAAATCCTTAAAATCCTTTGGAATCATTTCAAATCATTCAAATCTATTTAAAATACCTTAAAATCTTTAGACTCCTTTGGAATCATTTTAAGTTATTGAAATATATTAAAAATACCCTAAGATATTTTAAATCCTTTAAAATCTGTTGAAATCTCTTGCATCTTTTTGAAGCTCTTGAAAATTCTATGGAATTTATTTAAATAACACAAAATATTTCAAATTCTTTGAAAAATTGTGAAATTCCTTGAAAGTTTTTAAAGCACTTGAAAATTCCTTAGAATCTTTTAGAATATCCTAAAATATTTCAAATCCTTTCAAATCGTATTAAATTACTAAAACCAAATGAAAATTCTTCGGAATTTTAAAAAACATCCTAAGATCTTTAAAATTCTTCAAATCGCTTGAAATTGTTGAAATCTATTAAAAATACCCTCAGATATTACAAATTCTTTATAATCCTTTGAAATTCCTTGAAATTTTTTAAAACACTAGAAGATTCCATGAAAATTTTCTAAATACCCCAAAACATTTCAAATCCTTTGAAACCTTTTGAAATCCCTTGCAACTTTTTAAAGCTCTTGAAAATTCCTTGGAAATTTTTTAAATATCCTAAAATATTTCAAATCCCTTGAAACCCCATTCAATTACTGATACCAATTAAAAATTCCTTAGAATTTAAAAAAACACCCTGAAATTTTTAAAATTCTTCGAAATCCTTTCAAATGATTGAAATCAGTTGAAAATTCCTCGGAATCTTTTAAAATATCCTAAAATATTTTAAATCCTTTGAAATCTTTTGAAATCTCTTGAAACTTTGTAAAGCTCTTGAAAATTGCTTGGAATTTTTAAAATATCCTAAAATATTTCAAATCCTTTGAAATCCCATTAAATTAATTAAACCAATTACAAATTCCTTACAATTTAAAAAAAAAACCCTAAAACCTTTAAAATCCTTTGAAATTACTTCAAATTAATGAAATCAATTTAAAATTCCTTAGAATCTTATAAAGTATTTTGAAATCTTTGAAATTCCTCACAATCCTTGTAAATATCTTGAAATATTTTCAAAAATCTTTGAAATCCTACGAAAGCGCTCAACTTTTGTGAATAAATTCTTTGAAATCCATTAACATTTATAAAATACCGTGACATTACATGAAATCTGATATCTTCTGAAATCCTGGAAAATTTAATAAAATACCTTGAAACCTTTTAAAATCCCTTAAAATCATTGTAATCCTCCGAGACCTTTTAAAATCCCTTAAAACTTTTTAAGATTTTGGAATACCTTCAAATTATTGAAATTTATTTAAAATTCCTTGGAATCTTTCAAAATACCCTAAAATATTTCAAATGCTTTGAAAGCTTTTAAAATCCCTTGATAGTTTGTAGAGCTATTGCAAATTTCTTGAATTTTTTTAAATACCCTAAAATCCTTTGAAATTCCTTCAAATTACTGAAGTCTATTAATAATTTGTTGCAGTTTTTCAAAATACCCTAAAATATTTCAAATCCTTTGAAATCTTTTAAAACTTGAAACTTTTTAAAGCTCTTGAAAGTTTCTTGAATTTTTTTAAAATACCCTAAAATCCTTTGAAATTCCTTTAAATTATTTAAATCTATTTAAAATTTGTTGCAGTCTTTCAAAATACCCTAAAATATTTCAAATCTTTTGAAATCTTTTGAAATCACTTGAAACTTTTTAAAGCTCTTGAGAATTCCTCAGAATATAGGGGTTAACCCATGGGTTAATTTATTGAAAGAAAAGTGACTAAAGTGATCTTTCTTATTTTAAAAAGTGATTATAGTGACTTCACCTTTAAAAAGTGACTAAAAAGTGATTTCAGAAAAAAGTGACTAAAAGTAACTGTGTCAACCCTGATTATTATTTACAGTTACTTAAAGTGCTTCTTACGGAAATTCTCTGACTTTTCCCTAATTCCTAAATTTTCCGTGAGCTGCGGCCACCCTGTAAGATTCTACTAGAAACTATAACTTGTTACTAGAATGCAGACTCTTTTTTGATTTTTTTTTCAAAATCCCTGACTTTCCCTGACCAACAAAATTCCCTGACTTTTTCCGGATTTCCAGGTTTTCCCTGACCTGCGGCTGCCCTGTATAAATTCTGATAGAGACTATAATTTTTTACGAGAACGCGGACTCTTTTTGTAATTTTTTTTAGAATCCCTGATTTTCCCTGAACAACAAAATTCACTGACTTCACTGAGAATGCAGACTCTTTTTCAAATTTTTTTTTCGAAATCCCTGACTTTCTCTGATCCTGACCCTTTAAAATACCCTAAAATATTTCGGAAGAATTCAAGAAAATTTAGGAATAGGTACAGATCTGAATTCAATAGTGGTTAACGAATGGGTTAATTTATTGAAAGAAAAGTGACTATTGCGACTTTTGTCTTTAAAAAAAATGACTAAAAAGTGATTTGAGAAAAAAGTGACTAAAGTGACTGCGCGGCAGCCCTGATTATTCTTGACAGTTACTTGAAGGGCTTCTTACAGAAATTCCCTGACTTCTACCATTTTTTTTTTAAATCCCTGACTTTCCCTGCCCAACAAAATTCCTTGATATTTCTCTGATTTCCAGGATTTCTCTGACCTGCGGCCATGTGTAAAAATTTTAGTAGAAACTATAACTTTTTACGAAAATGCGAATTATGCGCTTGGGATACTGCCCGCTTTGTTAGTACGGTACTGGACGAGTTTGCTGGGTTTAGAGTGCCGCTCTCTTCACCCCTTGGACCCCTGATCATCGAACAAAATTCTCGTAATGACACATTGCGGACTGACTCATTAGAGACTTTCAGTGTACCTTGAAATATTTGAAAATTTTTGAAACCCTACGAAATCCCTCACTTCTTGTGAATAAATTCTATGAAATCTGATACTTCTGGAAATCCTGGAAAATTTATTGAAATACCTTGAGAGCTTTTAAAATCCCTTAAAATCATTAAAATCCTCGGCAATCTTATAAAATATCTTAAAATTTACAGGTCCTGTAAAATCGTTTCATATCTACCGAAATTGTAGGAAATTCTTTATAACCACATAAAATTTTTTAAATACCTTAAATTGTTTAAGTCTCTTGAAAACGCCTTAGATTCTTTTAAAATACCCTAAAAAAATTCTAAATTCTTCGAAATCCTATTAAATTACTGAAATCAATTGAAACTTCTTTAGACTTTAAAAATACCCTCAAATATTTAAAATCCTTTGGAATCCTTTGGAAGAATTCAAGAAAATTTAGGAATAGGTATAGATCTGCATTCAATAGTGGTTAATGCATGGGTTAAATTTTTTGAAAGAAAAGTGACTATAGCGACTTTTGTTTTTAAAAAATGACGAAAAAGTGATTTGAGAAAAAAGTAACAAAAAGTGACTGTGGCAGCCCTGATTATTCTCGATAGTTACTTGCAGTGCTTCTTACAGAAATTCCCTGACTTTTACCATTTTTATTTTCAAAATCCCTGACTTTCCCTGCCCAACAAAATTCCCTGATATTTCCCTGATTTCCAGGATTTCCCTGACCTGCGGCCGTCTGTAAAAATTTTAGTAGAAACTATAACTTTTTACGAGAATGCGGACTCTTTTTGGATTTTTTTTTCAAAATACATGACCGTTCCTTGACATCCGGCCACCCTGAAGGCTTAAGATTATCCTTCCCTCTTGAATGATAAACATCGAGATCGGCAAATATGGAGCACGAGAAATCTGGTTTAAGAAAAGTAGGCCAGCCTAACTAAGGAGGGTTCAGCGATCATAAATTCCGAAAGAGTTTTGGAGCCGAATAATAAACCAATAAGGCTCCAGGGATTCAAGGAGCCAAAGCGCGAGGTTCCCTGGGTGTTTTTTAATTTGAGATAATAGTTTCTCTGATCCCTAGACTGAAAGAAATGCCGCAAGTACGAAAGAATTCCAACCGAAACGGATAGCCTGCGTCCAGTGATGTGGGTAGCGATGAATGGAAACCAATTCTTCGTTCAAACAAAATGAAAATTAGATTTTAAATTAATATATTACAAATTCGATTAAAATTATCTCAATTTCTTAATCTAAATCTTATTTGTCTTTCCGAGAATCATCCTTTGAGAATGAAAGTTTGCTGAAGGGGAACTCCATACCGATTCACAACAGACAAACATTTATCTCACCGATTTTTTTTCAACTTAAACAACTTGTTACACATATAAGAAGAAAAATACCTCTCATATATTTTGCTCGGAATCATTTTTTTTAAGAGTTATCGCATTTTGAATTTTTATCCATTTTTAATATTTTCTGTAAAGAAAAGTGAAAGGTATTCATAATAAGTTGTACGAATTTCGTGGTCCCAATCACTTTCAATGAAGTCTGCATGCTTGTTTTTGATGTTTTTTAAATTGTTTTTTGAACACTTATCAGAATCGAATTTCTCAAAATTACCAGATTCGATTTTTTTTCCTGTATTTATTTTTTTTTTTGATACTTTAAAGAGTCCTCTTTCATCAAAAAATTTTAAACAGTGTGCGCCTTCGTAATCACGGTGGCCGCTACAATATACAGCATATTTATTTTTTCAAATATACTGTTAATTTAATTAAAATATCATCTCGGTACTTATTATAAATAAAATAAGATTGTCAGAAAGGTGTACATAAATGGGGGTATAATAATTAATACAATTAAAATGAAATCCTAGTACTTATCTAAAAATCAGTTTGCCAAAAAGGATTCGCATACCTTGAGGTGAAAGAAACGGTACCCTCTTTACCTATGAAGAATGGTAAGCAGAGGAAGATGTCATATACAAAATATGTGTATTTTTTTATTACAATCATTTAGTGCTGCATTAATAATTTTTGAGACTAGGTTTTTGTTTTCAATTATCGATATCTTTATGAATTTTATATTTGAAAGTAAAAATATTTTTCTATCTTATTATTGTGTCTTTGGACTAATTTCTGAATCTTGATATTTTGGGCTGGAACTTCTGAATGATTTTCCTGAAATCTGTTGACATTCTTCGAAACAGGTGGTTTTTAAGAGGGGGAGGCTGGACGATGCAATCGTTAAAAAGCGACTGTTTCACCTCAACTACAAGTGATTTGAAATGAGTTTCCAAAATAGGAGATTTTATTTGACCTCTTTTGTTGACAGTCAATGTCAATGCCAGTTTACGGCGAGATTTGGAACACTGCACTTCGTATGTATTTCTGAAGTTTCTTCCAAGTTAAGCTCAAAGAGAATTTTTACTGTGAAAAATCTATTTCTCATAAATTAAAATTTCTATTTATAAAGTTACAAAATTTTTAATTATAATAATTAAATCTTACTGATGACAAAATGCTTCCACTTTCTATTTCATCTTCTTGACGCATCGAAATATTTGTTCAATTAGTGTTGCGGTGAATTGTTACAAAACATTGGATTACAACTTTTTCATTTTCTACGGAGAAAGTTAATTTTTTAGCTATTCTTGGCATTATGAATTTCATTGAAATTGATAAAATTGGGGGGATGTGACGGATATGAATATAATACTAGTGAAAAATATTAAAGGATTTTATTCAATTAGTAGAAAACTGGGATTGGATGCATTACAGAAAGATTTATTGATAAAATGCAAGATTCATGAATTTTTCCAAAAAAAGATATTTGATATTAACAATAAAGTATGTTTTGACTTTAAAAATGAAGAAAACAAAGAAACTATTAATGAGACTGCCAATAAATTCAAGAAATCTATCTTGAATTTGGTTAAAAATGTTTGCCAAGCACAGATACACAGAACTCTTCTATTTTTTTTCTATTTTAGTACAAAAAAAAAGTCATAAAAAAGTACACTGAACTCTGAATTTAAGTCAACTGGATTTAAGTCGTTCCTAGAATTTCCGCCGGCTCGCATTCCTTGATGAGAGGAGGGGTCCAAGGAACCGAGAGAGAGGTGATGTGAGCTCAGCTAAGTTCAGCAGTTCCGTAGCCACAAAGCGGACAGTTCGAACACTCACGTGCATATTTCGCAATTATTTTTAAATACACGCGGAAAATTCTCTTTTCATTAATTAGTCTTAATTATTAAAAAAGCCCATCCTTTATGATAACAAAAATCTACATTTGTACAAAATACAGTTGATCAATATTATGTATTCCTACTGAAAATGGTTCATACGGCCCTGACTGTTTACTACATAGAAATTCTTGGAAGAGCCTCACGACAATAGCAGGCTATACCCGAAATCCGACATAAGTCTAGAGTTGAATTTACATTTCATTTCGATCTTAAAGAATTTTGATATTAATAAGAAAATAGAAAAACTGACAAAACAACATTTGATATCAAATTCTTTTCTTTCATTTTTATGTGATATTTGAACTTAATTAATATGGGTTACATTAATTATAACTGTAATTTTTATTTAAATTACCCCTGATGAGGAAATCTAAATTGACTTCGAAACATGTTGGTCCCCACTAGTATAAAAAATACGGAAAAAATAAAGAGTGAGAGGTTGATATGGTTGACTCTTTTTTTCTCTCTCTCTTTTTTCCTCTTTTTCTTGTACATTTGTTGTACATTTATTTCTTATCCCACCAAAAACACTACGTGTGCAAAAATTCCGCCCAGTACATGACTATTAATATTCCATTTATTTATGTCAAAAATAATCAAAGTTTTGAAATCAAAAAAATAAAGCCAAGTACGAATAGTATAAAATTTATAAATAGAAGTCTATTCTAATAAAGGGAATTAGTTCAATGAATTAGTCTATTAAATAATTCTTTGTTTATTGAAAAAAAATTTATTGTGTATAGGAATAAAAAACATTTGGCGGGCCTGTAATATAATAATTTGTTATTATTATTGTTATGTCGACACACAATGATAATAATAATAATAATAATAATAATAATAATAATAATAATAATAATAAGTTATTCGGTTCGGATTCCACCTTAAGCTGTAGGTCCCCCCATCATGCACTTGGCTGTAACCCAGCCCGTGGATGGTGGGGTAA
>JAUMHM010084739.1:0-12146 GCA_032362435.1 Melikaiella ostensackeni
GAAAGGTTGCTCCACTAATTCCTCGAAATCTTCGAAGGTCACTCGTGGAATGCGCATTTCCACCGGTTCTATTTAAGGATTTGCAATCGCTCCTCCTTGATTGTTTGTAACTGATGCGTTCCCTAAAAATATTCCCTGCCCTATTGATAATTGAAGAATGTAACCCGTTTCTGTTTCTTGGTTTACAATGATTAAATAAATGTCAGATATTGATCTTGCTGGTAAAATAATGGTGTCCTTCGACGCGAAAGGGTATTGGATTAGATTCACTCCCAAATATCTTACTGAATAGTTGATTTTAAGATTATTGTCAGTGAAAAATTCTGAACCTAGTACATCGTCATCGTCAACCGGGACTTTTTTTGGAATCATGTTAAAGGTTGTTAAATATCCAAAGACTTCTATTTTTACTTGTCCCAGAGTATGATCAGGGTGCTCATTAATTCCGGTTAATCTTAGAATTTTCAATCTATTCACTGGAATTGAGGGTTCAATCATAGTTTCTTTCAAGAGGTTCACTCCGACTCCCGTATCAATCATGAAACGGACAGGGTTATTTAAACCCAAAGTGATATTGTTGTTTGCGTAATTTATTATTATATTGCCGTTTCCGACGATCCTTGAGTATGTGCCTCGTTTTTTTTTCAATAATTACAAATTGTATTATTTATGTTTTGCGTTGGATTCAAAGGAGGGTTGGGATATGGGAGGGCTGCAAAATTTCGTTGTTGTTTTCCGCCACGGTGTTTAATTTTCTTGGCGTGTTTCTAGGCATTTTTTTAATTTGTGCAGGTGATTACGTAATAGAATTAATTATTTCTTCTAGGGTTAGAATTATTTCGTCGATTTTTGGGATTAAATTTGTGAGGTAATAATTTTCTGTTATATTTTGTTTATTCACTTGGGTATGGTCCGTGGATTCTACGATTTTAGATTTAAGAAGATTTTCTTTTCTTGCTAATTCTCGTGAGTCCTTTTTTAGGATTCGAATACGCTACTTTTTTGCATTGTAGCAATTTCGAATTCCAGAATTTTTTATTTTCGACCCACCCTAGTGGCCTTGGCCGCACAGGGGGAAGAGCTGCGTTCTGTTAGGGTTAGGGGTACACGCTTCTTTGATTACGGACTACTCGCAGGACGCAAGTAACTGATTAACTTCATGAATGGATGTTGACATTGAGTAGAAACCCCGAAACTTAAAACTCAAGCTGACCATAACAATGGTATTAACCCTTTTTTCTTCTCGAAGTCTCTCGGCAGCAGTGAAATATATTTTACGAGGGTTATTTTATTACTGCCATTCGGAGTTTTCCTCGTCGATTTTTTTTTCAGCCGACTGACAGTAGCGCAGGCACCAAAATTGCAGTGGGTCCATAAGAGCCTGCAGAGGGATCGTTCTCCTTCCTCCGATAGAAAATCCCTGAGACTGTATCCGTGTGTAAGTCTATATTATCAGTGAATCTCAACACCCATCCTCAACAGTAATATGCACCTTATTGTGTTGATAAACCACATTTGTGTGCAATGTTTTTTGCCTTCATTTTGCTTAGAGACTTTGTGAGCATGTCGACAAGTATTTGGTTAGTAGGGCGATATTCAAAATCCATTGTTCCTTCATCTTTTAGTACCTTGACGAAGTGAAATTTCGTGTCGATACCTTTGGCCCGGTGACAGAACTTTTTATTGCTCATGAGTTTTAAGCAACTTTGATTGTCCTCAAATATAACTGTGGTGTTTTGTTTTTCACACAAAAAAAGTGGATAGGCAGATTCACTATTTCGCATTGTAAATTTGAAGTTTACTTGTTCGCATTGTGCAAGAGACAATTTAAATAGTTTTTGATACTGTATCAGATAGTGATTTGAAAATACACAATACCTGAAGTCAGCATTATTACTTCAAGTGTAAAAAAAAGATTACTAGGACAGACAGCTCCAACAACTAGTTGAACATGTGAGCTGCTGTGAATAACTAATTTTCATAGTAAGCAAAAAATTGTGTTTTTGACTTTTGTAAGTTTGCACGATCTCCGTTTTCGCAATGCAATTAGTGCTGCATGATATTGTCAGATTTACTATTCGAAATGGTAAACATGTATGCCGAGTTGAAAGAAAAATTTTATTAGGTGGCATTCTAAGATATACTTCTTCGAGTCGCACCAATTACTGAGTTTAAGTTTTAACGTTATAATTTCAGATAGTCATGCTGTAGTTGAACAATTTTGTTAATCAATTTTAATATAAAAGCTCAAATAGTTTAGTACTTTCGCTACTCAGTCTGAGCGCCCCCTCCCCCCCCCGGCGGCAAAGCGGGGTTTCGCTCGGAAGTACAATAGTTACAGTAGTTATGACACTGCTTGTGATAAGTACATTTTACAAACTGAAATCTCCAAAAATTCTTTTATAATAATGTTCCATCTTTTGAGATAATTATTATAAATAAAGAAAGCAAATAGCAAACAACGTTCAAATTATACTTCAATACTGTTTTTTTTGTGCAGAATATTTATAAAATAAAAATATCCTGACACATTATAAATATATAATTGTTTTAAAGTGTAATTCATTTTTAATTAATTTCAATGTTGTTGTATGAAATACTCCTTGAGCCTAAAAATTTATTTCAGGATAGAAAAGTTGTAGGCACATCAAAGAAAAGCGACTTTTTATATTTCAAGAACATTGTTCTTTATTTTATTTCAAATTCAATTACACTATCGGTGTAAGCTAACGGGTATATAGTATTTTGCTATAAATTAAAATAGTTGTAAAATTTGTCATCTATAAATTCAACAAAAAGTGGACCTTAGACCAAAAAGGTCTCGTAAAAATTCAAATAAATCGTTCACTCTGTACGTAAATATTGTAAAAAAATTTTCAACTCTCAATTGTCAATAATATGTACAAAAAGATTTTTAAACATGTACATTCTGAAAATTTGAATTTAAATCATTTTATAATACATATAAATTACTAATAATATATGTACTATGCGAGTTAATTCTCCTAAACAGAATGTTTCACCCAAGCTTGTTATAAAATATTACCTTTGTAAGAGATCAATTAAAAAATTTTTAGTTCAACATTTCTAAACCCACCGATTAGTGTCCAAAATATGTTAATAAAATTACCGATAAAACAGAGCACGACACATGTATTTATTAGTTGGCCCCGGCTTTCTCAGAGAAAACGCTTGACCGAGTGTTTTTCAGCAAAATCCAAGCAGTTCGATAGCTCAGTTGGTTAGTGCGTGCGCTAGGTTTAGGTTTAGATAGTACAAGGTAGGGTTTGAATTCCCAACGGGTGCAATTTTTCAAAGCGTTTGAGCGTGCGATCATATGTGGAAGTGACTGTGCCTGCAATTGTGTAGTAAGAAACGTAAATTAAGTGCAGTAATCGTATATAAAATAATTTTTTTCTCTTTACAGGTAGATCCATCGACATTTGACACTATTTTTATTGTCGAAAGTTCCACTGTTCAAAATTGTTCATCCTACTCTCTCAATAAGTCAAATTCAATAACATGAACGCAAAATAATTATTTTAAACAAATTCACTACCAGAAAGCTCTGCTTTAATTTGAGAAAGAGCTATTAATTTAGAGAGTTATTCTAACGATCCACTTTCTTCTGTGCATGCAAAAAATCTCCTAATACAGGTAGACGACATATCCATATGCGCTCTTGACATACTTCTACCAAAGCGACATATTCCGCCTCCGTTAAGTCTGCTTGCGGCATCCCCAGCTAATTGTAGCAAGTAAATATCTAAATACTCGTACATAGCGGCTTCTTTCTTCCGTTGACCAAGAATCAGTTTGTAGTCCTTAGTCCCCTCTAGGTAGCGGCCCACTCTGTCTCCGTCCAGTTGTCTGATGTAGGCTGTTTATTATGTTGACTTAATATTGTAATACTGGCAGTTATATCAGGTTTAGAATTAACGGCCAGACACAATAACTCTCCAATTAATTGTTGATATTTTTCATTGTGTTCCATCGGCGGCTGATTCTCTCTGTTTTTGAAGTATCCTAGATCCAAAGTTACATTCGAACTTTTTTTACCTTCAAATTCAAATCGATGTAAGATAGTTTCTATATACTGCGACTGTTTTATGCATTTGAAACCTTCTTCATTTCTTCTTACCTCAGTGTCAATATACTATTGCAAAAAGCCAAATCCAACAAATGAAACTCTTTCCTTAAAAAGTCATCTGTTTAATTTTTTTTTTGTTTGGAAACCTTTATGTACAAGCAAGTGTCTGTTTTGCTATGCATGAAATTCAGATTTACAAGTATATTATTTAGCTTTTCATTCCATAATTTTGCATCTTGATTCAATCCACATGAACCCTTTTTTAATGTACAGACCATCTCTTCTTTATTTGCTGCTTTGTATCTCTCTGGTTACGTCATAAATACTGCTCGATCTAACCCCCTATTGAGAAATGCTGTTTCTGCGTCATAATGCCTAATAATTATTTTTTTTTACCCGCGATGGATAGGAGTATCTTGAAAGTTGTCCGTCTCACTACAGATGCGAAAACCTCATCATAATCCGTGCCATATTTCTGCGAGAATCCCCGGGCTACAAGTCTCGCTTTATAGATCCACTTGCAGGTGACAATATCCCTTCCCATTATTATAGAAATTCTGTTACATTTATTGTAACAAAACCAACAAACCAACTTAAAACTCGGACAACTGTATTATTTCAGTGAAAATTCTATTGCCCGTCAGTAGTATTTTACTAAAAATAAGTGAAATTTCCACTAAAGACAATCAGTATTTTTTGCTACAAATGAGAATAAATACCTAAAATCTTTCAAATCCTCAAAAAAATAATTATACTTTTATCAGAGTAAACAAACGGAAAAACTTCAAGATCGATTTTTTTTTGCAGAACAAGTTAACCGGTTGATTTCTTTCTGAATGAGTACAGCTTGATCTACGGCATCCTTAATTATCTTCTTCCTCTTAGCTCTAAGTTGTCTGGCTTCTTGAGCTTTTCTTTTTCTATATTGTTGTTCCTCCAATTGTTTTCGACTTTCCGTCTTCTTAGAATTTTTTGCTTCTACGAATTGAGAATGCGCGTTACGCACAGCATCAGTTAGATTCTTAGTTATCGGTATCTCGGTTACACCTCCGGCAACTCTGATAATGTCGTGTACCATACGTATTCCAATAAGAAACTCCTCACTCTGGTTTTCCACCAAACAATCTTCATTAACAGAATCATCCAAAAAGTGTCTAATCAGGATTCCTCACGACTGAACGTTTTCATTTCTTAAACGATTTCAAGAAGCTGGCACATCTGTTTGTATTGTAACTTTATTTCGTCTGCCATTGATTTTGCAATCAAATTATTCCGAATGCTTAATATTTTTAAGCAAGATGAGAGACGCTTTCTACTTGCTAGATGAATTTCTAAAATTACATTAGGATCAAGACATGAAATAGTATAGTCAACTCGTACTGTAGAGGACATTTCTTAGTAAGTTTTTCAACCATGTCAAAATAACATTGAAGACTGTAAGTCCTGAAATTTGTAATTTCATTTGGATCAACTCTATGTTTTATAACTTCGAGAACGCCTTTTTTCTCAAACCCCAAATCTATATTTCGAGCAGAGCGCAGATTTTTCGCATCTTTCAGGTTCACTTCCATGACTGCAGTAGCTTCTTCTAAAACTTCCGATTTTACGAAACGATCCACGATCGTGGTTATTGAGAACGTCAGTTCTCGATATAAGAATGCTCTCAAAAGGTCGTCTGATTTAAATATAATTAAAAATAGTTCCACTAAAGACGCAGTGGAAATAAAAAATGCCAATTCAGCTTCAACAAATTAGTCTTTTACAAACTGAGACACAACTCAAAATGAGTGATGATAACCGTGATGATTTTACCAAAATGTGTGAAGTTAGATATTGTGTGAAGTTACATAAATCACACTCAAACGTTTCCAAACCGACTTGTGATTTTCAACCCTTTTTTTTGCAGTGTAACTGTAACAAACTCTTACCAATAGTACAGAAACTAAACACTATTGTTAGTATGAGATTGTTATAACAAATAAAAAAAATAATAATCAACAGCCCCCAAAATTCACCCCCTATCGCTTTCAACGTAACAATTGCAAAGTGTCTCAATGTAAAACTGACATAAAATTTTTTAATTGGAAATAGACACCCAAGTCACTTTCATAAAACTCCAGGTTATGTTCTCAACCCCACAATAATATTAAATACCCCCAAAAATTCAACCCTATCACTTCTGACGCAACAATTCTAAAGTGTCTCCATGTAAAACTGACATAAAATTTTCCAACTGAAAATAGACATCCCAGTCACCTTCATAAAACTCAAGGTTATATTCTCAACCCCTTAATAATATCCAACAACCCCCCAAAATTAACCGCTATCACTTTTAACAAAACAATTCCGCAGTGCATACACGTAAATTAGCTATAAAATTTAGAAATTGAAAATCATCACTTAAGTCACATTCATAAAACTCCAGATTATGTTCCCAATTTCACAATAATGTTTAACAGCCCCCAAAATTAACCCTCATCACTTTTAACGAGACAATTTCAAAGGGTCTACACGTGAAACAGCCGAACAATTTATAAATTGAAAACGAACACTCAGGTCACGTTTATACAACTCAAGATTATGTTATCAACCAAACAATAATATAGAAAAACCCCCCAAATTCACCCTCATCACTTTGAACGAAACAATTCCAGAGTGTCTCCATGTAAAACTATCATAACATTTTTTAATTAAAAATAGACACCCAAGGCACCTTTATAAAACTCCAGGTTATGTTCTCAACCCCGAAATGGTATTAAACAACCCCCGAATTCAACCTTTATCGTTTTTAACGAAACAATTTCAAAGTGTCTCCATGTCAAATTGTCATAAAATTTTTAAATTAAAAAGAGACACCCAAGACACCTTTATGAAACTCCAGATTATGTTCTCAACCACGAAATAATATTAAACAACACCAAAAATTCACCCCTATCACTTTTAATGAAACAATTCAAAAGTGTCTGCATGTAAAACTGTCATAAATATTTTAAATTGAAAATAGACACCCAAGGCACCTTCGTAAAACTCCAGGTTATCTTCTCAACCCCGACATAATATTCAACAACCGCCAAGATTAACCCCTATCATTTTTAACGAAACAATTCCAAAGTGTCTCCATGTAAAACTTGCATCCAATTTTTAAATTGAAAATAGACACCAAAGGCACCTTCATAAAACTCCAGGTTATGTTCTTACCCCCTCCCCCCTAAATTAAAGGCAGCTTAAATCTGTTCGCTCAAGTCTGGTAGGGGTGCTTTGTTGAGTTGTTGATTTTATACTGTAGGAATGAGGACATCCACTAGGGTTATTAGAGTGATTATTTTGAATTTAAAAATGTTATGGCTGTATGACATAAACACATTTTGGGATTGTTTCATTAAAAGAACAAGGGGTGTATTTTAGGGGTTGTTGAGTATTATCGTGAGGTTGATAACATAACCTGGAGTTTTCTGAAGGTGACCTGGGTGCCTTCTTTCAATTGAAGAATTTCATGACAGTTTTACATGGAGACACGTTGGAATTGTTTCCTTAAAAGTAATAGGGGTTAATTCTGGGGGCTGTTGAATATTATTATGAGGTTGAGAACATGTCCTGGAGGTTTTTAAAGGTGACTTGGGTGCCTATTTTCAATAAAAAAGTTTTATGTCACTTTCATATGCAAACACTTTGGAGTTCTTTCCTTAAAAGTAATAGGGGTGAATTTTAGAGGTCGTTGATTATTATAATTAGGTTGAGAATATAATCTGGAGTTTCATGAGCGTGACCTGGGTGATTATTTTCAACGTATAAATTTAATGGCTGCTTTACAGGGAGACAGTTTGGAATTTTTTTGGTGAAAGTGATAGGGGTTGATTTTGAGGGTTGTTGAATATTATGGTGAGGCTAGAAAACTAACCTGGAGTTTTTCGGAAGTACCTTGGGTGCCTATTTTCAATTCAAAAATTTTATGAGCGTTTTACATGGAGATACTTTGGAATTTTTTCGTTAAAAAAGATGGGGGTTGCTTTTGGGGCTGTTGAATATTATCGTGGGGTTAGGAACCTAACCTGAAGTTTTGTGAAGGCCGCCTGGGTGATCATTTTCACTTTAAAAATTTTACGGTTATTTTACATGTAGACACTTTGAAATTGTGTCGTTAAATGTGATAGGGGTTAATTTAAGGAATTGTTGAATATTATTGTGGGCTTAGGAACATAGCCTGGAGTTTTGTGAAGGTGACCTGGTTGCCTATTTCTAATTTAAAAATTTTATAACAGCTTAATGGAGACACTTTGGAATTGTTTCGTCAAAAGTTATAGGGGTTAATTTTGGGGGTTGTTGAATATTATTGTGGGGTCGAAAACATAACCTGGAGTTTTGTGATGGTGGCCTGGGTGATTATTTTCAATTTATGAATTTTATGTCTCTTTTGCATATAGACACTTTGAAATTGTTTCGCTAAAAGTGATAGGGGTGAATTTTTGAGGTAGTTGATTATTATAGTTAGGTTAAGAACATAATCTGGAGTTTCGCGAGCGTGATCTGGGTGATCGTTTACAATTTATGAATTTTATGGCTGTTTTACATGGAGACAGTTTGGAATATTTTCGTTAAAAGTGATGGGGGTTAATTCTGGGGGTTGTTGAATATTATGGTGGGGTTAGAAACATAACCTGGAGTTTTACAAATGTGACTTGGGTGCCTATTTTCAATTAAAAAATTTGTTGAGAGTTTTACATGGAGACACTTTGAAATTTTTTCGTTAAAAGTGATGAGGGTAATTTGGGGGATTATTGAATATTATTGTGAGGTCCAGAACATAACCTGGAGTTTTGTGAACGTGGCCTGGGTGGTCATTTTCAATTAAAAAATTTCATGGCTATCCTACATGCAAATACTTTAAAAAACATAATCGAAAACATAATTTTGAGCTTCGTGAACGTGACCCGGGTGATCATTTTCAGTTCATAAATTTATGGCTGTTTTACGTGCAAACACTTTGGAACTCTTTTGTTAAAAGTGATAGGGGTGAATTTTAGGGGCTATTGATTATTATATTTCTTATTTGTTATAACTATCTCATATTAACAATAGTGTTTAGCCTTCCTACTATTAGTACTAATTTGTTATATTCACACCACGTTAATCGCGGTGATTACAATTTTTTCATAAATTTGCCACGTTAATCAGTGGTATTTTTATTTCAATTTTTACCATAATTAATGCTGTAATTTTCAGACACTTTTCTCCAGTGTATATTTGTGTAAAACAAAGTCACGCAAAACGAGTTTTCAATTTGATTAAACTCGAGCACTAGCGGACGGTGTGATGGCCATCGCTTCGTTGAGCGCTTCGGTGGGGGAACTGCCTGGCTGAAGCGGCGCGCGCACGCTGCACATGCTCCCGCGTACATACAGCTTGCATCCCCTATTGTGCCCAAAATAAGTATCAAAGCGAAACATTTTTGGGGCCTTCTTCGCTTCTTTTTCTGCACCTCCCCCGCCCCCTTCATCCTCCTAAAATTAACTACAGTTCTCATGGGACAATTTCAGTGTGAAATGAAATGGCATTCATAAGGTTTTAATGCAAGTATTTTTACAATGTTTTAAAAAGTTCTTTAAAATTTCAATTTATTATTTATAATCGTTGATAATAATAACATGACAGTAAAATAACATTCTAATTTTATAATGACAAAAAATAATGATATATCAATGTTTAAATGGAGATAACAGAAATTTTATTTCAACTTCCCTCTATAGCTCGAAAGCAAATTTTTGTCCAAAAGTCATGCACTTCAACTTTCTCATTAGTAGGAATTGTTTAAAAAAATACTAAATTGTTTGTAGACTTATTTCTCGCGAAAGAAACTGCGATGAAATTGTTTTTATTTGAAGAAAATTGAACGTTCACCGTGATTCACGTCATGTTCACGTTTTTTCCCATGCATTTTGTTGGATGTAGGCCCAATGATGAATCAGCGCCTCCCTTAGCCTCAGTCAACTCTGTTGATATGGCAGGGGGCTGGGGAAAATTTAAATTTATTCTAAATTTTTGAGCTAAATGTGGTGTACAAACGTAGTTTATTGTTTCCTGATGCTTTTCCCAAACTTTCAATTCAATATCTCTTTTTATGTGGACATGAGTTGTTGCATAAAAAATTCCGATATTTTCGTCGGAATTTTTTTTTTTAAGTTCGGCCCGAATGAGGTACACAACGTAGATTTTCAACTCTCTTTGCTTTTTCCTAAGTATCATAGTGATATTTTATTTCCAAACAAAGTTATTTCTTGTAAAATAAGGTTAGCGGAAAAAAAACGAAATTAAGCGATCTGCATAACCAATTGCATGCGTATTTAAAGTTCCCGACAATGACACTAAGACAGGACGGCAGGTCACGTTCGGGTTTGCTAAAACCGTGGTTTTAATAAACTTTTTTAGAATAAAATAAACTTTTTTAATAAACAACTTATAACAAATATCAATTTGTTTATTTGCAACGAAGGAGCAAAAATTATCATGTCTTATTTTTGCAATTGATGTTTGCGTCATTTTCCCCAAGATATGTGATCCATAACCTCAAAAATGCTTCATTGGGAACGTTGGAAATTGGTTACAGAGTTCTACAGTACGGTTGGTATTTCAGTCAATTTATTTATTTACTTCATTTTTTTCTTCAAAATTTCGAGCCAGATGTTGTATACAAACGCAGGTTACTATTTCCTGATGCTTTCCGCAAAGTTTCAACTTGATATTTCATTTTGTGTGGACATGAGTTGTTGCACAAAAAATGACAATATTGCTCCAGTTTTCATTTTTCTAAAAAATTTTTTTTCTAAATTTCGAGTCAAATGTTGTATACAAACGTAAATTATTGTTTCTTGAGGCTTTACCCAAAATTTCAACATGATTTCTCATTCGATATGGACGTGAGTTGTTGCAAAAAAAAATAGTCGATAATTTAGGTCACGTGACTCATACATAACATGGCCTTAAGTCAACTGCTTTTGCACTTTAAAGAAAAACCGAAGTGAAATATCTGATAACGCTTTCGTTTGAACACTCATTCCAGTATCTTATGACTAAATCCATTTGTTGTTTTTTGGCAATTTTGTTTAAACTTTCATCAAATCCTACAATAATGTGAGTGCAGTAATGTAAGATATCTTTCAGCTCTCATTGAAAAAAAATAAGCCAGGCCGTGTACAATGCTGTAACCAATTTTATCCTTCCCTAACTTTATTTTCGCTGCTATTCGGCTGTCAGGAAACATTCTTGGAAAAGTACTTGCAGCCTCAGCAGCCCCTCAGCAGGTGTAGTGCTTTTCAACTGCAGTAAGGCACCAAATAATTTCCGCTTGTGTGACAGAATCTTTCATCATGAAGTCATTTACAATAGTTGCTGACGCTGAAGTTTGTGGTAGGTAGGTTGGCTTATTGGAGTCATTTGAATTAAGTCTTACAGGCATAGTTGACGAGATCCCAGAACCTAAAAATGAACATTTGAAATTGATCTAGTATTCAGTTGTAATTGATCTAGTATTCAGTTGTAATTGTTTAAATTCTTTTTCGTAGCATAAAAGAGAAAAATAAGTTAGTACCTTGACTACTCTCTTGCTGAGTTGAAGTGGATGCTATTGCCTCATTGTTACTGCAGGTTTTCGGTGTTTCCATATTAGTGCTTTCTCTAGATGTTATTTGATGTTTTACATTGCTTATATTTTTCTGTCCTCTCTTGTGACTTTTGAGGGTCTGCTAGCCCATAAAACTTATATCGATACTCTTTTTGTACAATTCCTGACGTTCAAACGGCACTGAAACGACACTGCCAAGGGCCATTTCAGTGCTATCCGTTTTACGCTACCTACGCCAGAAGTTTTCTGTACCGGAGATCACCTCAGAGTGTCCCTTTGAATTTTTTACAGCAGGCTATCTGAGCAAATGAACCTAGTCTGTGAGGTCTTTGCAAAGGGGTGTTAGTAGCGTGTACTAGTGTTAGTGAAAAAGCTTGTGCTGTGCCTTCATGCTATATTTGAAAGAGAATTGTTATCCAATTAGAATGCTACCTGGGGTCC
>JAUMHM010084740.1:0-12146 GCA_032362435.1 Melikaiella ostensackeni
AAGTATCCTTGTTTCTTATGCTTATGGGACAGCCGTGATCGTGGTAATCATTACAAAAAAAAGTTTGGCCAAAAAGAATGTCGCTGGAAAGAGAATCCAGGAACATCATCAGTGACCCATTAGAGGAGCCATCAAAAGTTCTTCTTCCCCCTCTTCATAATAAGTTGGGTCTCATGAAATAATTCGTGAAAGCACGAGATAAAGAAGGACAATGTTTTCAGTATATAATGACTCAGTTTCCCCAATTGTCCGAAGCTAAATTGAAAGAAGGGATATTTGATGGACCTCAAATTCGACAGCTATTAAAAGACGACGTTTTCGTTATTAAAATGACTTCAACTGAGAAAAGAGCATGGCTCGATTTAAAGAATGATGTTGAACAATTCCTGGGAATCGTTGAAAGTCCAGAGTGGAAAAAAAGACTTTGAGAATGGTCGATATTTTCAGAAAATTAAAGTGTTTAATGAGTTTGAAGCTCCATTTTATAGATTCACATGTTGAATACTTCCTTGAAATTCTTGGGGACTACAGTGAAGAACACGGTGAAAGGTTCCATAAAGATATTAAAGCGATGGAACAACGATATCAAGAAAGATGGGATGAAAATATAATGACGGACTACTGTTGGACGTTGAAAAGAGATTTATCTCGGAAAAAGGTTCAAAGAGGAAAATGCCTCTACAAAGGTCTTTCAAATGCAAAAAAGTGCGTTATGATAAAAAATAGCTGTCCTTTCCTACAGCCATGGAAGATCATCACTTATTTGACTTATGTATCGGATTCAATGCCTGGAAGTATATTAATTCAATTCAGTCCCGAAAAGTGCGGCTCAGGAAATTTCGTTTTGAGGTTATGTTTCAAATTTTTCAGTAATATCACTGATCTGACTCCATTTCTGAATTCAGCGGCTTTAAATCCATGATAAAACCATGTTTTTCCATCACATACTCAATGATGAGGTTTTTTGAGGTTATGTCGAAAACTAATCATGGAAGGTGCTATTTTGACTTCAGATTTGTATTTAGCGGTTTACAATACATAGGAATACATGTGTCTCGTTAAGAGTTCTTCACCTTTTTTTTGTGCGGCTATGTTGTTACCTTGACGACTGATCCTGTTGACCCTATAGTAATGAAAAGCGATTTTATCACGATCAAGTGTATCATTTCACGTCGAATTAAAACCGACATAATGAAATATAGACATAATCTTCGAGATTTCTCAGACCTAGACTGTCGTCATTATCACACATTTGGGTCAATTCATTTCCAGAATATCAAAGTTGTAGGGGGATCTAGCGATTTTGATAAAACTTGGTGAAAATTTAATGTTGGGTGAGTGAAATTTATGGTTAAAATGGTTTTCCAAAATTTACAGAATTCAGGGACTTACAGGATTTTGAATTTTGAGACCCGACTTTTTTGAAAACACCATAGGGGCCGAACATAAGCTACGTTTTCAATTTTGGGCTATTCTTAACCCCTCCCCCACGACCCCCCTCATCGAAAACCGTAGTTTAGTCTCTCCCCCCTCCCCGAAAGTAACGTATCCGTTGGTTATAAATACTGCATTTTCAGCAACATATTTGAATTTCAAACCAAAAAGGATTTATTTTATACCAAAAAAGATCAATTTTCAACCCAAAAAGATGAATTTTTAACCAAGAAAGATGACTTTGCTACCATATAAGAAGAATTTTCAATCCAAAAGAACCAACTTTCAACAAAAAGTTGCACTTTTGACCAAAAAAGATGACTTTAACATAATAGTTGAATTTTCAAACAAAACAATTAAAGTTTCAACAAAATAGCTGAATTTTTGTACCACAAAAATGAATTTTCTACCAGTTGAATTTAACGATAAAAGACAAATTTTCAACAAAATAATTCAATCTTCAATCAAATAGATGAATTCTCAACTAAGAAGATCAATTTTCTACGCAAAAGGACGAATTTTGTACAAAACAGTTTAGTTTTCAAGCTGAAAAGTCAAATGTTTTAGAAAACAGTGAACTTTTAAACCGGAAATTTTTAGGTTTTAGGTTCGCGAGTAGTTGAATTTTTGACTCAAAAAGATCAGTTTGTGAACCAAAAATAGAATTGTTTAATCTTCAGCTTGAAAAATTAATTTTCACAAGAAAAAACGAAATTTCTAGCAGTTGAATTCAACTAAAAAAGATGAATTTTCAACAAAATTTTTTTATTTCTACGCCAAAAGACGAAAATTCAACAAAATACATGAATTTTCTATCAAATAGTTGAATTTTCAATTTACAAATGATAAATTTTTAACCAAAAATGTGATTTTTTAACGAAAAAGTTAATTTTCTTCTGAATAGTTAAACTTACAATAAAATAGTTTAATTTTTAACCTAATAGTTGAATTTTCTAACACAATAGTTTGATTTTCGACCAAATATATTAATTTTCAACAAAAAACTCAATTTACAACCAAATAGTTGAATTTTCAACTAAAATGATAAATCTTCTACGAAAAAATACATTTTTTACAAAGTAGTTTAGCTTCAAACCAAGTAGTTGATTTTTCAAAAAAAAAGATGATTTCTCAACGAAACATGTAATAGTTGATATTTCAACCAAACAAGATTTTAATTTGAAATCAAAAACAGTTTAAATCAGCAAACATGATAACATTCCAACAAATTAGCTCAATCCTCAACAAAAACAGATTAATTTTTAACCAAGTAGTTGCATTTTCGTCCAAGAGGATGAATTTTCAACCAAGAAGATGAATTATTTACCAAAAAGTACGAACTTTCAACAAAATATATGCATAAATTTCCAAACAAAGAGTTGAATTTTCAACTAGAAAAGATAAATTTTCAATTAGTGATATCAATTTTCAACCAAAGAGATGAAATTTCAACTCAAATGATGAATTTCCAACAAAAAAAAGAATTTTCTACAAAAGAGTTCAACATTCAATCAAATAGTTGAATTTCCAACCGAAAAGATAAATTCTTAGCGAAACATGCAGTAGTTGATAAAAAACCAAAAAGGATCTCAATTTGAAATCAGAAACCGTTGAATTCAACCAAAAAAGACAAATTTTTAATACAATAGTTAAATTTCCAACCAAATAGATTAATCTTGAGCAAAGAAAATGGATTTTTTAACAGTGTAGTTCAACTTTCAACCAAGTATGTAGTTAAATTTTTGACGAAGAAAGATGGCTTTTTAACAAAATGGTTGCATTTTCAAAAAAAAAAAATTAATTTTTTTCTGAACAGTAGAATTTTTAACCAAACGAGATGAGTTCCAAACCAAAAATATAATAGTAGACATTTTAATTGAAAAAGAAATTAGCTTATAATCACAAAATAGTTGGATTCTATCTATTGGGTTTTATTAATTCAGTTCGCATTTGAGCTAAAAAATGAGAAAAAGAGCTAGTTCCTTGAAAACAGGGGAAAAAAGGAATTTTCGAAAAAACAGGTGAAGAGGGGAATAGGGGAAAGAGTGTGGAGTCTGAAATATGAAGGTGTTGTTAAAACTTGTTATTTTTTAATTCTACCGCTATAGGGCAATCTTGCGCAAAATTCGCAAGCTGTGTTAAAATTTATCATAAGAAAACGTATTAAACGTGATCTAAGCTAGTAACTTAACTTTCAATGGCCCCCCTCCCCCCGCATGTTACCAACCGTGGTTTTTGGAGTGGCCTCTTCCCCCTCGAATTAGTAACGTAGTTTATGGACGGCCCCACATCTTCCAAATCGTTGATCGAATTTTAATGATTTTTTCAGGTGTAGCGTATAATCTATAGGCATTTGTAATGCAATTTGAAACAACAAAAAATTCAAAAACGGGCTAAAAAAATATTAAAAAATTGAAATAATTTTTGGCTCAACAGCCTACTTCTGATTTTTTTAAACAATAATGTTTTGAAACCTTAAAATTTCTTGTATCGATTAAAAAAAATTTGATGGACACTCTGTAACTTTTGGAGATATTACATTTCCAGTGCGTCTACGCGGCCTTATTACCATGCGCAGCGACCGGCACAGTGGGGCGAAATGAAAAAATAAAGTTCTAAGTAGCTTTCAGAATGCAATTCTCAACCAATTTTAGATTATTATTATTATTATTTTTTCTTTTGAAAAATTCAGAATTAAATTTAAAATTGAACCGCCGCATCGTAGAACGGGATATAAAATATTTTGCGTGGAGTGGGGTGGCCCTGGGCAATTTTACAAAACATGATTGAATTTTAATTTTCTAAACACATACTTGTATAGGAAATTAGAGTGCGTATCTTGTTTTCTATTGAGAAAAAGTTCTAACTTTTTTCGTTTTTGAAATCATAGCAAAAACAAGATTTTTGTGAAGCGTAAAATTTTTATCTTTTCTAACTTCAGCTTTTACTTTAAATTTGGAGAGTTTATGTCTAAAACTATACTTTAATCCGATGGTTCAATTTAAAATTTAATTCTGAATTTTTCAAGAAAACAAAATCTAAAATCGGTTAAGAATTGCGTTCTAAACGCTATTTAAAACTTTGTTTTTTGATTTCGCCCCACTATGCCGGTCGTAGCGCGTGTAAAGTGAGGCGGCGAAACTGCATTAAAAAGTTGATATCTCTGACACTTATTGTGTCCACCATTTTTTTTTTAATCGACGCAGCAAATCATGAGGATTCAAAATATTTTTATTTTAAAAAAAATTGAAGGTATGCTTCTAAACAAAAAATGGTTACAAACCATTTCTTTTGAATTTTTGAACCCGTTTTTCTAATTTTGTTTTGTTTTTGAATTGCATTAAAAAGGCCTAAAAATTATACGCTACACCTATAAAAATCATAAAAATTCAATCAGCAGTTTGGAAGATATGGGGTTTTTAAAAAAGCATGAGAGGGGGGTAGACAAGCAAGCGGCCGGCCTCTCTCTTACACATGTTACAAGGCTAGGCCTCAGTTATGCTTATCTCCACTTAAGCAGTTTGAATCTGCATCTAGCGTACGGTATGAGTATATTCTATGATTGCGTTATGCCTTTCAATCTTTAATCTGGCGGAAAGTTGTGGTCATTGATAGTGAATCTGGGGTAAGGTTCAATTTATTGCCAAAGTCGGAAGAACAATTTAATTTATACTCAGATTTCGTTCAAACCTTCAAGGTCAAGTGGACGCTAACACAATTTCTCCTCTAAATCAGACAAATTAGTTATGTAATTTTACACTTTATTTCTGGAAAGATTTCAAAAGTGATAAATGATGTCTATGAATAGTTTTCATTTAATTGTTATTGTATGATTGTATGCATTTTGTATTATTTTGTATTATTTATTACAAAAAACTTCTTATTTTTGCCTTGTTAATATTTACAAGTAGATAGCTTGTTTTTCTTTGATTTGGTCGAGTATTAAACTCTGGAAAATTTTACTGGGTTTGAGTTTTCTAATCCGGCAAATTTTGTTATCAACGAACCTTTTTTTCCAGCAAGATTTTTGTGAACTTGAGCTAAATAAAACAATATTTGGTATTCCGGCTCATTTTGCCGGATAAAAATGTTCTATTTCGGCAAACGCAAGAGTAACATATCGGTGGTGAAAAATTTTCAAGACGGTTTCGGATAGGATTTTTTGTGTGATCGTTTACTCTTTTGTAAGTGATTACGTTCCTGTAACCAGTCACTCTCCTGTGCCCGGTCAGTGTACTAGAGAAACCCTCTCCCTCACTGGAAAAGGGGGTTCAAGGTGTAACAGATCACCCTTTTGTGACCATTTACTTTTATGTGACCGATCACTGTACTAACGAATCTCCCCTTCCCCAATTGGAAGAGGATGTTCAATGCGTGACCCATCACTCTTTTGTGACAAATCACTTTTGTGTAAGCGATCACTCTTTTGTAACCGATCACTGTACTAACGAACCTCCCCCCCCAATTTCTAAAGGGTGCTCAAAGTGTGACCGATCTCTCTTTTATGACCAATCACTTTCCTGTAACCAATCATTCTTCTGTGACCGATCAGTGTACTATAGCAACCCCCACCCTCTAACTTGGAAAGGGGGTTCAAAGTGAGACCGATCACTATTTTGTGACCATTGACTTCCCTGTGCCCGATCACTGTACTAGCAAACATCCCCCCTTCCCAACCAGGAAAGCGTATTTAATGTGCGATTGATCACATTTTTGTGACCAATTACTTCCCTGTAACCAATCACTCTTCTGTGACCGATCACTGTACTAACGAACCTCCCCGAAACTGGGCAAGGGGTTCAATGTGTGACCGGCCACTCTTTCGTGACCAATCACTTTCCTATAACCGTTCACTCTTTTGTGACCGATCATTTTCCTGTAGCCGATTACTCTTCTGTGACCGGTTATTGTATTAGCGAACCTCCCTCCCCCAAAATGAGAAAGGGAGTTCGTGATGTGATCAATCACTCTGTGACTAGTCACTACACTGACGGAACTCCCCCCACAAGGAGGGGGGAAGAGTATTTTAAGGGTCACCTAGAAAGCAGGGTTTGAGACGTGTTCAATACTCTTAACTATATCTCAAGAAAATTTGGTAATATTTATTTTCAGGTTTTGGAATCGATTTCCTCATAAGAAATCCTATCGAAAACCGAATGAAAATTAAGTCTGGCAAAATCTGCATATATTTATTTATTAATTTTTTAAACTAAGTTCTTTTACTCTATTTTTACAGGTATGTAAGTTGTCCCATATTTCTTTTTTCTGCATATCTTTTTCCTTGTTTCGTATTTTTGTATCTAAAATTTTTTCCTTCTCATCATATTCATACACATTACATTTTTACTTCCCTCATGTTTTGCAATTCTGATCCATCACTTTTTATTATTCTTTTTCTTAGGTTATTTCTTCGTTTTGTTTCCTTCTTATTGTACCTATATACTGAAAAAAGTTCTTGCATCTCTGAGCCAAAGAAATTGTTTACGTAATTTTACTTAACATTGTTTAAAGGCAACGAACTCGTGTATTTAAGCTCAGAAATTACGTCTTTGAGCTCCAGTCCTTCTTTATAATATGTACAAGGAAACACCACCTGTCTTGCGAATGTGAGGTAATTATAACGCAAGGAATTAATTTGAGGATTTAATTAAAGACTCCATGTCCCCGCGTGGAAAAAACTCCGTTAAGACCTCTACGGAATGTTGGCCCCCGTCAAGGGCCCATATGGACAATCCATAGGGGAAACCCCACAAGGGCCCCCGCAGAGGGCGCTGCTCGTTTGTCCTCACGGATGATCGGTTAAAACTCATATGTCCAAAGGGTTAATATTTCTTTAACACTTTAAATTTTGATGTTTGATTAGTTTAGACTTACCAAAAATGCATTTTTGTTAAAAATTTGATGACATTTTTTTGGAAGTTGAACTTCGAAATCTCAGATATTCCACTAGGGCCCCCACAGGAGGCCCTGCTGGTTACCCTCATGCCTCAGTTTTCAGAAATTAAACGATTTCTTTGTTGTAAAAAATTGTCTTTTGTGTCAAATAGTAACAGTATCTCATTCAAATGTGCAATAATTGAAAAGAAAGATAATTCCAACGAATTTCGAAGTTGGCGTGCGGACTGCAGAGTGTTTGCCTAAAAAACATTTATAAACATTGTGGTAAGTTGGTAAAGAGGAAAAACGGAAGTCTGATAAGATGCGCTTAAAAATGATTAGAAGCCAATTATTAGAGGTATTTAAGAGTATTAAACATTTACTATCGGGGCAACTGCAAGGGGCCCACGAGGGCAACCATAAGGGCAACCATGAGGGAAGCCCATGCTGGATCCTTATGGATTAGCATGTTGTTTCCATGAACAGCCACGCCTGGATTGCCCTCATTGGCCCCTAACGACCTGAGGGAAATCCACGCGGGCCCCTTGCGGGAGCCCACTCTATTTTTCCACACGAGTCATTATTTTTGTTCCTTAATTTAAAAATTCTCCTCACTTCTCTTCCATTAACCTCATTCTCACATTTTATCCTTTATCTTTTCCTTCTTTTTTTTGTCTTAATTCTAATGTCGTTTTCCTTATTTCTCTGTTTAATGAACATGAACAAATGTAATATAGAGTCTATTATATTTGACCATGCTCTTTCTTTTCTCTTTCCACTTTTAACCTATTTTCTTAAATTCTATTCGTCTTAGGTATTTTTTTCCTTTCCTTAATATCTGGTTTTATCATTCCAATATATTATTACCCTTTTATCTCTTTTCTTTGTCCTGATACTTACAATTTTCAGTACTAGTATTCCTTCTTTACAATATTCCTCTCTTTATTTATTAACTTTCTGGTCCTCACTTACTTTTTATCTTTTGCTCTTTTGTTTGTTCTTCACTTTCAATCCCAGATTCATATTTCGACACCTCCATTCAATATGAGTCTATTTGCTGACAGCGTGGTGTATGAGACTATCCGCTATGCTCACACGCGTACACAGCCTAAAGTCTCATTACACACGGCGCTGTCAGCAAATTAACTCATTTTCCTTCTTTTACAAGTTTCTTCATTCTTATTATCTTTTATCTTCTGTATTACCTTCCTTTCATAAATTCCAGTATTTTTTACACTTCTTCTCTTTTCCTTAATTTGTTTTCAAAGGATTAACAACTAGCAATTTTTATGTACAACTGGAATCAAGAATTTAAAGATCAAAGACACATTATGTCATTATTTCTTTTATTTCTTTTTGTCTTATGTAATATTTCATATTACATACATTTTTCAATTCTCTATAAAATTCATTGAAATCTTTGAAATCCTTTGAAAACCCGTAACTTCTTTTGAAATATTTCGAAATCTCTTACAATCCCTTGGAATCCCTTATTATCCTTTAAAATCCGTGGAAGTTTCTAAAGATCACTTAGAATGCTTGAAATTCCGTGAACTATTTCGAAGTAATACAAGATTCCTTGAAATCTTTGATATCCCTATAAAATTCATTGAAATCTTACAAATCTTTTGAAACCCCATGACTTCTTTTGAAATATTTCGAAATCTCTTAAAATCCTATGGAATCCCTCAAAATTCTTTGAGATTCCGTGAAATCTTTTGAAATCCTTGAAATCGCTTGAAACCTTCAGGATCCCGTAAAAATCACTTATAATCCCTTAAAATCCGTGGAAATCTCTCAAAATCGGTTGAAATCCTTGTAATTTCGTGAAATATTTCGAAGTATCATAAGAAATCTTAAAATATTTGAAATCTTTAAAGTCCTTTGAAAACCCATGACTTCTTTTGAAATACTTCGAAATCTTTTAAAATCCCTTGAAATTTCTTAAAATTCTTTGTAATTCCGTCAAATCTTTTGAAATCCTTAAAACCGTTTGAAATCTTCAAAATCCCTTATAATTCTTCAAAATCCATGGAAATCTCTACAAATTGGTGAAAATCCTTGAATCTCTGTGAAGTATTTCGAAGTATTACGAGATCCCTTGAACTCTTTCAAATCCCTATAAAATTCACCGAAATATTTCAAATCCTTTGAAAATCCGTGAATTCTTTTGCCATATTTCGAAATTTCTTAAAATCCCGTGGAATTCCTTAAATTCTTTAAGATTCCGTGAAATTTTTTGAAATCCTTTAAATCGCTTGAAATTTACAAAATCCTATAAAAATCCCTCATAATCCTTTAAAATCCCTTGGAATCCATCAAAGTTCATTGTGATTCCGTGAAATCTTTCAAAACCCTTGAAATCGCTTGAAATTTTCAAAATCCTATAAAAATCCCTTTTAATTCTTTAAAATTACATATTAACATAAATTTGACTGCATTCAGAAGAATTCATAAAAGTTCAAGTGGGTTTTAATTTATTTATTTCAAATTCTGTATTTTGTATAATATTCATTTCATTTATTTCCTTTGTATCTTTATCATTTTTTTCACTGCTTTTCTCGTTTTTTTTCGTTTTTATTCAAATTTTACATTTCTTATGCGCATTTCTCTTCTCTTATATCATATGATATGCTTCTTAATTATTTTTTTAATCCTATTGTTTATTCTAATTTTCTGTCCTTATTTTCTTTTTCCTTTTCCTTTGTTTCCTTTTTTCACCTTTAAGTTTTTCTCTTAAATTAGTATTCTCTTCTCTTTTTGGCTTAGCCTTCTCATAATATTCTTCAATTTACTTTCTTGCGCTTCATATTGACATTGGAAAATTCTAGAAGATCCAATCAAACAATAGTCTTAATGATAGTCAACTGATTTAGATAACAAGATTCCTTACACTTTACACATTAATGAAATGTAAAATAAGTTTGAATATTTACGTGCCTCTATTACATGACTTAATGAATAAGAAACTATAAGCAGTTTTAAGGATTGCGTAATTGGTGAAGAAAAAACGACTCGTGTTACTAATACAAATTCATAAAATTTAATAAAGAAAGAATCTTAAAAATCTGAATAAACTTACATAGGCCAAAAATATATTATTGTTCTTCAATTTCTAACGAAAGTTTTAGATTTCCGAAATTGAATAATTCTTTAATTAACTAATTTGGAAAGAAATTGGTATTGAAAACAAAGTAGTTGCACATTTTTTGCTTGATCTTTTATACATTTTGATTCAGTTTTTTTCAAGCCTATACATTAAAAAGAGATTCTTATCTACATCCTACACATCTTATGTAGGTTTGCGATTTATGAAGGTTTAAAAGAATTTGTAATAACCATTTTTGATTTCTTCATAGTAGAACAGAAGACTTAAGAATGTTACACCTTAAATTCAGTAATTAATTCAAATTTATAGTTGAACTTCAATTAAACAAAAATTTATCTGGATTCATGTAAAGTTTATCCAAATTCAAGAAAATTTATTATAGTCATATTTTCGGTCAGATAACGGCCTCAATATTCTTATTCGGCTTCATCAAATCATACTTTTTTAAATAGTTTAAACAACTAGAAGTAACCTTAAGAGGAGTAACTCAAGGATATCCGAATTTTGTGAAAAATTACTGAAGAAATAGGTTTTCTTTCCTTTTTTCCAAAGAGCTATATATTTTGAGAAATGCGTACTGCATAAACAGTTGGAAAGTCTGATAACATAAATTTTAAAATCACTTTTGTTATTACCTGGAATAGAAATTAAAGAACATTTAAAAAAAGAGAATTAACTATAATAATCTTCAAATTCATTCATTCAGTTTGTCCGTTTGACATCTTATAAAATTCCGTTTCTACTTGAAGTTGTTTCGATGGAATGGAAATTCTTTCGTTTGAATTGAAATATCAAATTCTCATCATGCTAGATCGACATAACAAAAATTTTTATCTGACTGAAAATAGTAACTTGTTACATTTTCAGTCACTGATTGAAGTAACTTGCAGTTCCTGCAAAGTTTCTTTTTTTTATCTACGGAAACATACGTTACATATGTAAAAAATTATAAGAATTTCCAATGAATAAATCCATGCTGTTATTTTTACTGTTTACAATTGAAGAATTTACAATTTCAATTCTATAAAATTGCATCATTTTCGATTTTGAATCTTCAAAATGGATCTATTCTCATAAAAGCATTCAAAATTTTATCATTCCATTACAAATCTATAAAATTGAATAAATTTCAATTTTGTATCTTCAAAATTGGAAGATTTTCCATTTTCAATCATCAAAATTGCACTATTCCAAAAGAGCATTCAAAATAACATCTTATCAAACTATGAACATTCCAAATTAATGCATCTACAATTGTAAATCTTCAAAATTGAACTACTCCAGAAAAAGCATTCAAATTCTACGCATCGTTTTGAACTATAAACATGCCAAATTAATGAATCTTCAATTGTAAATTGTGAGGATTGAAGTATTTTAAGTTGATAATCGACAAAATTGAATTTTCAATTTTAAATCTGCAAAATTGAACTATTTCAAAAAAAAAAACATACAAAATTTCATTAATTTCTATTTTACGCATTAAATATTGAAGAGACTTCAATTGCGAATATGCAGAATTCAAGAATGTTCCATTGTAAATCATCAAAATTGAACTATATATCCCAAAAAAACCCTCAAAATTACATCATTTTAAAATTTAAACATTCCAGCTTAATGAATCTTCAATTGTAAATTGTGAGGATTGAAGAATTTTAAGTTGATAATCGACAAAATTGAATTTTCAATTTTAAATCTGCAAAATTGAACTATTTCAAAAAAAAAAACA
>JAUMHM010084741.1:0-12146 GCA_032362435.1 Melikaiella ostensackeni
CTGCTTAATATCAAACCAATCGCTCAGTTGTCCATTTACTCTTACACTCGCTTTACTACCATTATATATTGCTTTTAGAAGCCAAGCACTCACTCCATACTCTTTCAGGACTTTCCAAAGCTTAGATCTATTCACTTTATCGCAAGCTTTTTTCAGATCAACAAATGCACGGAAAACTCATTTGTTTACTCTCAAACTTTTTTCTGTGATCTGTCTCAAGCTGAATATCTGATCCGTATGATCCTTTACCGTTCACAGCACATATTCATGAATTCGCTCAGCCACACAAACAAATATTCGCCACCGCTCTTAAGTATTTCAGCAATGAAACCATTCACACCAGCAGCCTACCATTTTTTTTGTTTCTTAATCACGGATATAATGTCTTCGATATCGATTCTTCTTCCGCTACCTACAACGGGATTGTCGTAACGTATCTCCTTCAGTTTCACGATTGTTATGCTTCATAGCTTGACCTCCATATAATTTCTTGAAAAAAATCACTCATACAGTCTTTCACTTTGTCCGAATTCATACCATTTCACCATCAGCATTTTCCACTCCGACTACCTCAGTGCTAGTACTTCCTTTCCTAATCTTCTTAACTTCTTTCCAAAATAATTTCTTAATGAAGAGTTGTGTAGCAACCTAGTAAACATAAGGGCGTGTTCATGTGCAAGAAAAATTTCATCTTAAGTCATTGGTCGATAACATCCATACATCCGTAACTTACCAACCCCACTTTACAAGTGGTTGGTCTGTGCATGCGCCTTTATGTTATTCTATTCAAGTGCTCTCCAAACGAACCCTTTTGGGTTTCCATAGATTTCTATTAAAGTTCCAGTTCTAAAAGCTACCAATTTTTATTTAAACCGAAGCTTTAGCGAACCCCCAGTTTTATCTGTGTGTATTTTGTTTGGAATCGAAGAAACGAGGTTGAAAAAATGTTTCTTTTTAATTTAATAAAATATTTTTTTGAGTGATATACATATCACTCATATATCCCCCGATTTTGTTATTGAGGACAAAGTTATAATACTCATTACATAATTAGTAAGATTCTCAGGTTTCTAACTACCTTTGTTCAAGTATAAACCGTCTAATACCCAAACGCTTCACGTTACTCACATTTCTGTCGTTATCGGTGGGGCAATTGAAAAAAGTAGAATTTCATAATCTGAAGCAACCAATTTGAATTTTATTTCGAGAGCCATCTCCATGGTCACAGTCACGACAGCTTAATTGTCAACATATTATCGTTAATTAGAACTAAATCTCACATCCTTTTTCGTAATAAGAAATCGTATAGATTCCAGACAGGGCCAGGGATGAGTATAGGAAAAATAGTCCTCCGAACTTGAACGAAACTTATGTGCCTAATCACCTACCACATCAAATGATGTGGTAGGTGATTAGGTATTATGATGTTAAAATTTATCATTTTATGATAGGTTTAATATTAAAAACACATAACATTGGTTTTCTTAACTTTAAAATTATTATTTACGAAACATCATGTATAGAATACAGGAAAAACTGTTTTCACTGTTGTTTACCTCTGAACAAAAATTATCACTAATTGTATTTATATCACGCCTTGTCTATGCATACGGACTCAACCGATGTCTATGCGTACTAAGTACAAACGGATTCTGCTTCCCTTTTTCCAGTATGCTGCATCCGTACTTTTAGCTTTGGCCTTCGTTTTATTTTTGATTACATAATCTTAATGAAATCTCATAAATCAAAAGATTATTAAAATACTTTAAGAGGATGAAAAAAATTTATGATTTTTTGGCTTCAAGGTTTCAACTAATGAGACTAAAAATTAAAAAATTTTATACGTATATTAACATTTTCATCATTAATCATATCTGTGGGGGATAGGCATAAGCGACTGACATTTTTATGAAAATTAAGTAAAGTTCAGTTTACCGTACTTTTAATAGTCCTCTTTAACATCACGAAACTTAAAAGCCATTCAATAACTTAGTTATGCCATGAAATTAAAATAACATAACCGCCTATTTGCAATCTTGTCAATAGAAGACTGACATAATCGCCAAACTGCATTTAGATTTAGAATATCATTTTACGCCGTTTATAAGTGTTTGACGTGAAACTTTTGTATCAAAAGATTGATAATCAAGTTTAAAATGACTGCTTCAGTCTGCAAAAGAGCTATTGATAATATATAATAATATATTTATATATATGGTTATATTTATATTTTGGGGTTATGCGCAGTTCAAATTTATGGGATACACTCAAACCTCGGTTTCAGTCCAGTGTCGGGGGTTGTCTTCAAATTGTTTTGGTCCAAAATCGGGGGGATCCAAACGTAAACAGTCAGGGCCGTGAGAACCATTTCCTAATATTACGCAATTTCCGAACGTGAGTTCGAACCTGAGTACCCGCGCACTGCGCCTTTGTCTATACACTGCTGATGTTTAACGCTTGGTTGAACACCGTCTCTCGCCCTGCGCACCGGAGAAACTGCGTGGGCCAGCCGTTCTAGGAAGGCCGGAACCGGGGGACTGAAACCGCGGTTTGAGTGTAATTTAAATGTTCTGGAATAACTTATTGCACGACGTCGAGTTCAAAACTAGAAGTGTAATTTTAAAAAAATTCTGTCTAATTACAGTATTAAAAAGAAATTTAAACATAATAAAATTAAGCGTGGTAAAATTAAAAACATTTTGTGCACATTTCTTTGATAATGTAAAATAAACTAGGTTACCTCGTGTTTGAATATTCGACAAGTGAGATTCATATCTTTTAACAAAATTCATTTCATTAAATAATAAATTTATATTTTGTTGGATGACCTCAATTACTGTATTTATGGACTAACCTTAGAATCCATTATTTTATTCCACATGTTATTTTGACATTGAGCAAATTGAAATTGTTCGAAATTTTCAAAATTCGTTCGGACTGGCATAATAAGTTAACTAACAAGCAAATAGGCGAAAATACTGGGGTGATTTTTAATTTCACCAACATCTTTAATTTTTTTCTAAATTTGAGCAGCATATTTTAAAAATACATTAAAAACTAGGTCTGAGGACTTATTATAAAAATAATCTGTTATGTTTCCGATTTGACAGAATTTAAAGAATATACAACTTCATTTATCTCGAAATCATGACAGTGTAGTTAAGCGTTTCAGCTTATCCGTCACACATATGATAAACGAAAATACCAATTTTTATTTGGCTCTCCTGTGAAGATTGAAAAAAACGCAGATAGAGCACTCTAATTCTGAATCCGGGAATATTCTTGTTTTAACTGGATATTTCCAGATGCGAGACAATTTTTGGCACAATGGCTACGATAACAGGAAATTTATTGAATTCTAAAAACTTATTTCACGTTATTTATTATAATTGAGCAAAGCTCTTAATTTATGTTATAGGTTGCATAAGGTACTTTAATTTAAATCAAGAAGTAGAGTTGATGAAATTTTTTTTCAGATTGAACGAAATTCTTTTCAAATTGTTATATTAGCCTTTCGTAACCATTTATTACACGAACACTTTAGGTCAATAAGAATCATTTAGCAATGCTAATAAAATTCGATATAAAAGATGAACGCTATTCATTGTCTTCAAATTACTATCGTCTTCGGTGTAACAGTGGAAAAAAGTAGAATTTCATCATCCGACGTATCTCATTTCGTGTATGAAATGTCGGAAAAAATATATTTGAATCTTTTCATTCTTTGTGGCATTTTATCTCAAGGAATTATTGGGATTTTCTTCGAAGATAATCAAAGTAAGTAAAGTGACATTCTCAATAAGCATTACAAGGTGGAGCAAAGGAAAGTAATGTTGTACTAAGAAATTGTGATAGTACGAAAACGTTGCCTTTATAGAAGACCCAAACAATATTAATTTTTTTCAATCGCTTACTATCTTGTACCTCCCATTATTGATTAAATTTTTTAGTTCCGGAATTTTTCAAGAGCAGGTAAAATTTTCTGGGGAAAAAGATTCTATAAAACTTCATTTCATTTATGATTAGAGTACTTAAATATAAATATGTCAGGATAGCCACTAAAAATTTACAAAAAAAATTCCTGGTCGTTTCTCGGTTTTCTCCTGGTTTCCAAAAATGTTTCTAAGAAATTCAAACTTTTAAATAGGAAAATTTTTAATTTGAAGTATTCAAATCGAAACTACAAATTAAAGCAGAACTCTGTTCATTTCGAATCATCTAAACTAATAACTGTTAAAACATTTGAAAAGTCAATTTTAAATTCAAAATAATAATGTATAATTTTTTACTAATTGGAAGCTTTCTAATTTTACACATATTAATTCCAAGGGCTTCAAAATTAGTCACTATTTCAGAATAAAATATTCCAAACTGTGACAATTTTAAATTAAAAGCTAATAGAATAAGAAATAGAAACTTCAAAAATTAGAAAGCCTCCAAACGAGAATAACTTAAAAGTTTAATTTCTGTCAAATTGAAAACCATCAAAAGTTCAACCATTTTTATTTAAAAGCTTTTAATCTTAAAAAAATGCACTTCTAAGTGAGAAAATCTGAAGTTTTTAAAATTTTCAATGACCCCAGCACTAAATATTGAATAATTTTGAATTTCAAGTTCTACGCTGAAAAAAAAATTTACTTGATTCAAAGAAATGAGTTTCTTTGATTTTTTTTCTTTATACCAAGGGCCTGTTTACTTTAGTTGAGTGAATATTGTTTGGAGGCAAAAGAGTCATGCCTCAATTCAAAAAAAATCATTTCTTTGGTGATATTTCTTTAATTGAAAGAAATATTTCGTTGCAATAAATGTGAAAATTATCAAGTCAAAAAAATGATTTCTTCGAAACCAAGAAGCTGGGCTTCTTTCAATTTTTTTTCAAGACTCTGAGAAACATTCCCTTATTTTAATGAAATATATTTTTTGAAGTAATAAATACTCATTTAGATTAAGTACTTTATCCATATGTGGATGAAGTAATTTAGTTTCTTTGAGTAAGGGAAATATTTTTTCCAAACAAATAATTATTCATGGAATTGAAAAAAATATTTATCAGATGCTAGGAGTTGACAAGGTTATTGCGAATAAATAATTTGATAAATGAAAAAAATGTTTTTTTTTTACATTCTCATCATATATGATGGAATTTCTCAGATTCATGTGAATTTAGACCTATCCAGTTCTCGTCAATTCTCGACGTTTTGAGACCCCCTGAGTCAGAAAAAATAGTTTTTACGATAATGTCTATCTGTCGGTCTGTCTGCCTGTTGTCTGACGACGCGATAACTTTCGAAGGAATTTTCTAAATTTGAATTTCCTTTTGCACACTGATTTGTGGTCCAAAAAGACAGGTCAAGCTCGTTACTCAGTTTTCTACTGCCAATATTTATGGTTTTAGCCATGAAAAATTAAACTGAGAAAAGTAATCATTCAACTTTCCCACGAGACTACGCTAGACACGATAAATAGACATAACACCAAAATTATTTGTTTTTAAAAGTTCTATAAAATTGCTTGCAATCGTTTTTTAATAGCGATAATAGTTTTTGTTTTAAACGCGGAAAATGCCATGTGAAAATCGAAAATTCAAATTTATATCTAAAAAACGCAAAAGACGATATAAGCTTCAACAGCAAAATATCTCACTTTAACAAGACCCACAAAATTATGTCTCAACGATTTTTCATAGCACCTATAGCTTGGCAGAAAAATTTGAATTTTTACATTCTCATCATTTATGATGGAAAGTCTCAGACTCATATGAATTCGGACCTATTTAGTTTTCCTCAACTCTCAACTTTTTGTGACCCCCTGATTTAAAATCAAATGATTTTTACGACAATGTCTGTCAGTCGGTCTGTCGGTCTGTATGTTGTCTGACGACGGGATAACTTTCGAAAGCATTTTATAATTCAAAATTCCTTTTGCGTACTGGTTTGTGGTCTCAAAAAAACAGGTGAAGTCCGTTAGCCAGACTTCTACTGCAAATATTTATAGTTTTTGCGAAGAAAAATGAAACTGAGAAAAGTAATGATTCAACTTTCCCACGAAAGCACGCTAGATACGATAAATAGACACGAAACCATTTATTGGTTTCTGAGAGTTTTACAAAATTGCATTCAACCGATTTTTAATAGCAATAATAGTTTTTGTTTTAAACGTGGAAAATGCCAATGGAAAATAAAAAATTCAAATTTATAGCTAAACAACGCAAGATACAGTAAAAGCTCTAACAGTGAAATTTTTCACCTCAAAAAGACCTTCAAAATTGCCTGTAACCATTTTTCATATCTATATTTCACTCCTAAACTGTCATTAATAAAATTAAATTATTCATTAAACAATATTTTTGTTACTTATGGCGATTCTAAAACTTGCCAATTTTTTACTACCAATTCAAAAAGTATATTTTTAGCAATTTTTTATCAAATTAGAATTTCCTCATGGTTTCTCACATTTTAGCATATTTGTTTCAAAAATATATTTATTTAATTGCAAAACACAATTTTTTGTATGAAATTTTCATAGAATCCGTTGGAAGAAAATTTATTTATTTTATGAAAGGTAAATTAATCATTCTAAATAAATACACTGGAACCTCGATTCAGTTTGAGTCTCGGCCATAGCCTGGATGACCGTGACTCCGTTCTAAGAATTTCTACGGTATAAACAGTCAGGGGGAACTGCGTAACTCTGCTGAACTCGCACGCCTCTCTCTCGGCTCCTCGTTCGTCTCCAACAACAAATGCGAAGCCAGCGGCAATCCTCTCTCTCGGTGTCTTCGACCCCTTATCACCGAATGTGAGCCGGCAGATATTCTAGGAAGACAATAAACCGAGAGCAAGTGAATCGAGGTTCCAGTGTAATTCTTTCAGTAGTCAGTAGTTCAGGACAAATTCTGCTAGCAACAACAGAGCATATCATATCACATAGAAAGCAATTCCCAAGGAAAAAGTTAGCTACAAATTTTCACCATAGTTATAATGAAAAGTCGATGTGATGATACATCTTACTACTATCTGAATCAATATTTTGTAAGCTTTGTCGCATGTTTATTCTAAACAATATATTGCATCTTAGAACCAAAGAAATATTTAATCTTATTGGAAACTCATTTATTTTTTCAAATCAATATTTATTAAAATTTAGGGTACGCTTTTTTTAAGCGAAGAGTCACATCTTTCAATTAAAAATATCTTGTACTTTAGTCGATGGACATTAATCGGTTTGAAGAAAATACTTCCTTGATTTCAAATCACATTTAATTATATCAACTACTTCGTTTTTAAACACAAATCTCTTATTTCTTCCAACCAATAATAACTTTCTTCCGCTAAATTAATATTTCACTGATAGAAATAACTTTTAATTTGTTCCAATAACTTCATATTTTTGGTTTAGATAGAACCATTTCCTTGGATTGAGGAAATGCATGTTTGGACGTATTCAGTACAATTATTTCTTTGAATCAAAAAAAATTTTCTTTGAATTAAATTTTTTTTCAGTGTAAGAATTGTACAATATCAAATCACAAGTGAACTTCACATTGTGCAATTTACTTTTAGAATTCTCAAAAATTAAACAATTTCGAATTAGGTGCACGAAAAAATTTTATCTGAAAAAATAATAAAAACTGTACATTTACAAATTTTCAATATTACGAATTGAACGATGAGAAATTAAGAGACTTAAAAATAAATGTTTTCAAACAAGCTTTCAAAATTGAACAATATTAAACTTGAGGACTTGAAATTCAGACTATTTAAGAATTACGAATTCAAAACTGTCAAATAGGCATCGCATTATACTTATTTATTGTACTAAGAAGTAAGATCTAATAACAAATTCAATTAATATCTTAAATTTAAGAATAGAATTTTGAAAAAAGTTAATTATACGCCAGGGTTATGTTCATTATGTCCTACTGTTTATATATGGGGCAAAATTCGCCAAGTGGACCACCCACAAAATTTTCATCCCTCCGATTTCGATGAAACTTTGTGAGATCGTTGCACTATTTCTTGTAGAATTTTTTCCGTACTTTCTAATGAAAATATTAGCAACGTTCAAAAAATTTTTTTTAATCCAAAAACTCGGAGCATGTACTATTTTCAAGTTTTTTCAAAATGCTCATTTTTAATATTTTTTTTGTGAAATCAATGAAAAGCTCATTCTCTTCCCTTTACAATGATATATACAGGTATATATTATGATGGGACAAAGGTATTTTGATGTGAGTTTTGGAAGTCAAAAGCTGGCCCTAACTCATACGCCCTGCACGCGAGCGCGATGAGCCGCGTGAAGCGCCGCGCGAGAATTAATATAAATATATTTGAAATTGTCTAATTACGAAGTCAAAATTTTTCAACTTTAAACGCTATCAATTTGAAATTATCCAAGCATTAGAAATAGTATTTTTAATTTGAAAATTTACGACGTAAAACTTGAGGATGAACATTTTCAAATACCTTGAAGGATGAAACAATTTTAAATTGTCCGTATCTTGGTTCACTGAAATTCGGCAAGCGTAGAACAAATATTTTCGTTGGTCCTAGACACTTCGTTTTAACTCTGAGGACTTCAAAAGATATATAATTAGAAAAAATGAGATATTCAGCTATATGTGTAGGAAGGAATGAGTTTGCTGAAGAACGTAAAAGGTAAAATCGATGTGGTAATTCAAATTTTACTTTGATTTTTGTATTTGAAAAATTTTTTTAATTTGAAAAGGCATAATGAGACTTGTTCTTTGGTTTCAATTTTGAATTAATAGATAATTGAGCTTGATTTTTAGTATTCCTAAAAAGAATGTTAATTAACAATCTAAGAATTTTTATACATTATTATAGCTACCTTTAAATGAGGAATAAGCGGGGGTATATCACGCCAGTCATTCAAGCCTGTAGGAACTTGTTTCCCAACTTGCCTCAGCAGGGAGAATACGAAACTGCGGCTCTGCCTGCTTTTCGCCAAACTCTTGTGTTTAAATTTTGTCAATAAAGTCAAAATAATCAGAATGGCTGCATCATCACTCAGTGTCAAAAAGTAACCTATGAAATCGGTTTATGTCTATCGTAACAATTTAATCAAAACTTATAGAATTTCTACTTTTTTACATTCTCATCAGAGAAGGTATTAGATTTGTGTAAAATTTGACCCCCTCCCCCTTCCGTTTTTGTCAAATGTCCACGTTTTGAGACACCCTGAACCCGAAAAACAGGTTTTTACCAATGTGTCTGCCTGTATGTCTGTCTGTCTGTCTGTATGTCTGTCTGTGAGCACGATAACTTTTGAAAAAATTAATCTATTTGATTGGCCTTTGGTACACTTTCTTAGTGTCAAAAACTGAAGGTCAAGTTCGTTAGCCAGATATTTCGGATGAAAATTCAAAAAGTTGAAGCATTTTGAAAATTTGTGACACCATTTTTTTCGAGATTCGAAAATTCTATGTAAGAAAATTTGTAATACTCAAAAAGTCGAACAATTTATCCTTATGACTTTTTTCACTAAATAAGACCAATCCTAAATCATTGAGATAATTTTTTAATAATTTTTCAACTATTTATTTGCGTATATTATACGTTGAACGCAGAAAATCGAGTGCGAATATTATGATGAGAATGTATTCCTCTAGGCCGATAGAGCCTCAAGTAAATAAATTTCCTTTTTCATTTGAAATCAAAAACAAATCTTATAATTCGTACATGAATAACAAATAAGACCGAGCGCGCAGCGCGAAATCCACATGTTTCGGAGCACGAAGCGCGACAATCGAATCGCGCGCCCTAGGCGCGCTCAAACTTGCGAGGCGCGCGCGGAGCGCGCGATGAAAATGTGCCCGCAAAGTGGGAAGATTTTTTGAAACAAATTCATTGTGAATTTCAATGAAAATAATACAAACATGATTAAACAAATGTTTTTAAATAACTTGAAAATTAAACAGTTACTATTTAAATTAAAAAAATCGTTCGGAAACTTTAAATACAAACGATGCTCTACGTATACAAGTTGAGGGAGGATAGAAATGGAAAATTGGAAAGGGAAGATAGGTAATAGAATCGAAATCCCATTTACATCTTCCCATGTGTATACAAAACAAAAATATCATATGAAAATATATTCAAAATAATTTCCAAAACAAACAATTATTATTTGTGAGAAAAAATCGTTTAAATCCAGAGAGTGTCTGCTGGTACAAGATGGAGGAGTGGGAGGGGGGATGAAGAGGATGGTTAAAGAGGGAGTTCGAGATATGAACAATCACGCTTCTGTGACCGATCGCTATACAGGTGAACCCCCCCCCCCCAACCCAACTAAAAAAGGGGGTTCGAGGTATGACTAATCACTCTTTTTGTGACAAATCACTCTTCTGTGACCGACCACGGCAAGATTACGATATGCGTGGCGATGTTCATTCCAAAAGGAGATTTTTCAGGAGAAAAACGAATCAAACACTTATATCTCAAACATTATTTCTGTGTCTAGAGACAGGGGTGCCTTCCCGCCCCCACAATACGTTGGAAAGGGGTAGCGATGTACCCTACATTATTTCTGTGACCAGCCACAGGGATGCCCGCTCACCCTCTACGAGACGTTGAAAAGGGGTAGGGATGTAAACTAAATTATTTCTGTGACCAGTCGCACGGGTGTCTTGCCGCCCCCACAAGACGTTGGAAAGGGTTAGTGAAGTAACCTACATTATTTCTGTGACCAATCACAGGCATGCCCTCTCGCCCCCACGAGATGATGGAAAGGGGTAGGAATGTGACCTACATTATTTCTGTGACCAGTCACAGGGATGCCATCTCACCCACCACAAGACGTAAGAAAAGGGTAGTGATGTACCCTACATTATTTCTGTGACCAGTCACAGGGATGCCCTCTCACCCCCTAGGAGAGATTGGAAAGGGGTAGGGATGTCACCTAAATTATTTCTGTCACCAGTCACATGGTGTCTTGCCGCCCCCACAAGACGTTGGAAAGGAGTAGTGAAGTGACCTACATTATTCCTGTGGCCGGTCACAGGGATGCCCTCTCTCCCCTTAGGAGATGTTGGAAAGGGGTAGGAATGTAACCTAAATTAGTTCTGTGACCAGTCACAGGGGTGTCTTCCCCCAACAAGACGTTGGAAAAGGGTACTGAAGTGACCTACATTATTCCTGTGACCGGCCACAGGGATGTCTTCTCACCCCATAGGAGACGATAGAAAGGGGTAGGGATGTAACCTACATTATTTCTGTAACCAGTCACAGGGATTCCATCTCACCCACCACGAGATGTTGGAAAGGGGTAGGGATATCACCTAAATTATTTCTGTGACCAGTCACAGGGGTGTCTTCCCGCCCCCCACAAGACGTTGGAAAGGGGTATTGATGTGAGCTTCATTATTACTGTGACCAGTCACAGA
The DNA here is from genome assembly GCA_032362435.1 of Melikaiella ostensackeni. Taxonomy (NCBI): domain Eukaryota; kingdom Metazoa; phylum Arthropoda; class Insecta; order Hymenoptera; family Cynipidae; genus Melikaiella; species Melikaiella ostensackeni. Next base: position 11,405 of record JAUMHM010084741.1, read on the forward strand.
CATGCCCTCTCGCCCCCACGAGATGATGGAAAGGGGTAGTAGGGATATGACCTACATATTTCTGTGACCAGTCACAGGGGTGCCTGCCAGCCTATTTCGAGAACTATTCGAGATATCGATTTAAAAGTTTCAGGTTTGTGTTTCTCGCAAGAAATCCTACAGGAATCCGCATCAAAACTTTGTCGCCACGGATATCCTAATTTCCCCCCTATCACTGTTCTGTGATCGTTCATTTACTATGGTGACCCCCCCCTCTACTCAAGTGGGAAAGGGGGTTGCAGGTGTGACTAGCAGTTTTGCTAATTTTCGGCTAACTCAAAAGGATTAAAATTTGAAAAATACATATTTTCGGGACGACTAGCCAAATGATGGAAATGAGATATTCGTCACGAATTTCGGGACGCCGAGACACTTCATTTTCTCATTTAATTTAATTTTTCTTTATTTTAATGTAATTTAATTTAATTAAGTTTAGTTAAGTTGAGTTGATTTGCGTTTAGTTTCGTTAAATTTAATTAAGTTTAGCTTAACTTAGTTTAGTTTAGTTCCACTAGTCAGACGAAATTAATGAAAGACAAATGAAAATGAATTAAAGAACGAAAAAATTTTTTTTTTTGAACTATTGTTATGTGAATGATTTCTTTTTTTCATTTTTAATTTTTTTCGTTTTATTGCGATTCATTTCACTTTACTTCTTCAATTTGAATTATTATTTTTTAATTTAATTTTATTCAATTTAATT
>JAUMHM010084743.1:0-12145 GCA_032362435.1 Melikaiella ostensackeni
ATGGATTCAATGAGAGAATGTCCAATCACTGGAAAATACAGTGAGTTAAGTAACCGAAGACTACCTACACACTTGGACGTCATGAAATACTATTTTTTCGAATGAGAAAAAATTCGAACTGAAGAAGAATCTAAAAGATACCCAACTTTTTCTGATATTTCGCATTTAGTTGTCAAAAAGATGCAGGATCTATGGAATGAAACTCCCATCCCAATTCTTACAGAAGCAAGAATCGCAAAGATTGTTAAAACAGATCAAGGTGAGTTGAAGGAATTGCAAAAGCCGCATGGAAGAGATAAAAATAAATCCTGGTACAAGAACAAATTAAATGCGTTTCGTGCAAATAAATCAAAGTTATTTGATATTGCGGCTTATAAGTGTGATAATGCTTCATGCCCTTGTGAGATAGATCTTTCCGAAGCTGCCAGGGTGCTTCTCTCTGATCAGTGATCTTCCAGGCAAATGAGAAAATCATTTACGTCTCTTTCAAAAATCGATTAGAAACAATCAGATCATTATGAAGTACAATCGAAGCGTTTGATGTCTGATGTACTTCAAGATCAAAGTGAAGAAGTTATCCAAAGAAAGCGCCAGAAGGTGAAAATTGAAGATGAAAGCTCTTGCTTCCTTACTGTGGCTCGATCATGGGTGGCAATTTGAAAGAGGATGACCAGCCAGCCGAAGAAGATGTTGAGGATGCATGGCTCCCTTATTGGATTAAATTTACAGATCAGACAAGATTAAACTGCCCAACATTTTCAAAAGTCTGGGACAGATACGGCATTGGATACAGGTCTGCTGATTTACTGGCTTTAGCAATTTTACACGACGTGAGTGAGTACATTCCGGAAGTAAAAGGTTTAGTTTTTGACAAGAATAAACTGTATCAGGATAGAACAAAAACTCATCATCAACTTCAAAAAGAGCAGTTTTCGTTGTGTTCAGAAATAAAGGCGTTTTACTTCGATGGTAGAAAAGACGACACAAAAGTAATGGATGGAACAAGTAAAGGAAGAAGACAGAAAAAAGTCTAGTTTATATTACAGCTTGTTTTCAGTGAACCTTGTCTCCATGTATAGTGCATAAGACTGTCCTTCTTCCTCGTGGCTAGTTTATATTACACCTTGAAACATGTCCACTTTTGGGTTTGCATCAAGACTCTTTTCCTGAGTGCACGGCAAACAACAAAACGAGAAGAACATATTTCTTTCATTCAAGAACCAGGAAGTACTTATTTAAGACACATATCCCCATCTTCTTCAGATGCAAAATCGATTACACATGATATCCTTCAGTTTTTCTTTGACAAAGAATTTATTACCTCCATTCTAGATTATGTAGGTTGTGATGGCCGACCTGCAAACACTGGTAAACACGCAGGTATAATTCGATTGCTAGAATTGGAATTGGGTAAACCGCTACAATGTAGTGTCTGTCAGCTTTATGGTAATGAGCTGTATTCAAAGCTTTGTTTATCAAACTTGATGAAAGAACTTCTGGTTCTAACGATTTTCTGGTCCAATCGGAAAAAGCACAGCTCCTTGTGAAGAACTTCCAGTTGTGAACTTCGATGCTGTCGACAGTCCAAATTCTCCTGTAACTGACACCCGTGATCTTAGTTCTGATCAAAAGAACCTGCTAGATACATTTATTTGATTCAAGAGTTTTAGTTCAATTCGGAACCACCATTAACGAGATCGATGACAATTGAAAATCTCACCGAATTTACAACGAAGGACGTAACTCATGTTATTTTCAAAGAAATTTTTCATCTTCATGCCATACTCAAGCAGTGAAAAGGTCTATGAAAGAAATCACATACGCATCTCGGCAAGCTTACTCCTCTGACGTTAGAGATGGAATCACCTGATCAAGATACGAAAGTCAGAAAAGCTTTCCCATTTTTGAAACGAAGAATTACTTTCATTTAAAACTTAACTTAGAGTAAACTTTAAAGTAGCGCGTTAATTGATCAAAAGACTGTTGAGCTTAATAAAATTCAAATTCAAAACTTTGTTTACAGTACGAGCATGATAAAAGAATTTTCGCCAAGGATTTTCTCTTCTACGCCATATAACGGAGTATATCAGCACCTGTTCATAGTTCAAACAAAGAATTGAGCAAGACAGAGTTTCGGTGATCCTACGTTAGCATTGTCGAGGCAGCCAAATTATGATATTCATTTCCAACTCTTCTGTTATAAATTGCTTTCACGTCATTTAAATAAATATCTCACGTGATAAGTATCTGGTACACATATTTGCTACGACGCAGAAATTAAACGAATTATTCAGTCATGAAGTGTACGATCTTCTGCTTATTGGTTTTCTGTGCCTTTGAAGTAAGTCACCCCCAAATTTTTAGAAATGACCAATTATCTCATTGAGTAATTAACTTATATACCTAATACTGAGTGTCGCCACGTCATACTAACACTATTTCCAAGGCAGTTAAAAAAATTAGTTTGACTAATATTTAATTATTTAAAAAATAGGAAAAATAAAAAAATAAAATAAAATTGTGTAAGTTGAAGAAAAAAGGCGATAAGATCAATTATGATTTTTGACTTCAAATTAACTGCGGAATTTTTGTCCTCGGGTCAAAATTAAAGACTTCGATTAGTTTTCCCAGACATTCCATAGCTATATTAAAATTTTTTTGGGCTTAATGGCTTTATAAACAGTTCGAGTGCAGGGAATTTTTGATTTGAGAAACAATAAAAACATACGTTCTGGAAATTTCTGAAATATTTAAAATTCATGGTAAAATTACCATTACTTATCGTGAGTTTGCGAAAAATAAAAAAAAAAATGGAGCATATCAATGATCATCTTCAGGCTGTGAAATATTTTTGGATCGAAAAGCACAGGCGCAGCAATAAAATGATCTTGTTCGAAGTGCGCAAGCGCAGCAGTTATAAAATGTCTTCTTGTAAAAATTGAAAGAAAAGACCCCCTTTTCGTCCTTGCAAAAGCAGCTATAATGATAAAAACTGTTCGGAAAAGTAACTAGAGTGTTAAAAATTTTTGCTAAAAACTAAATAGTATGTGAAAAATCAACTATAGCCGATTCACGCTTGAACAGTAGCTTTTTCTCATGCCATTCTAAAAAGCCCCACTTTCGACAATCTTTACAAGCACGAAAACGGGGACTTTATTGTACGTATTGCAAAAAGACTTATGTGATACATGTGCAAATAAGTGGTACTATTTTATAACTGCTTTTTCGTACGGTTTCACAATTGGCACTTCCCGCCAGGCGCGGATCCAGAGAAGTGTCCTGGGGGGGATCCTTTTGCAATCTTTTTAATACTAATTAGCGATTCTGAATTATTTTTGCATGTTAATGAATTTAAATTAAAAATTTGTTTGTAGAAAGTTTATTTACTTCAGTCCCACTGCTGGGGAGGGGGGGGGACGATCGCCGTTTCGCCAGCATTGTAGATCTGCGCCTGAGCCATTGTGGCCATTAAACTTGAATGATTTTTATTTTTAGATCCACAAACTGAACACTTTTTAAATTTGAGGCACTCAAATTTTGAAATATGTCGAAAAACATTTACAAAATTAACTATTTGAAACCAAAACATAAAACAAAAGACCCACTTGAAAAAATAGTCATAAGCCATCCTGCAAGTTATTATGATGAACTTTTTTTATTCTTAAGGACTGCATAATTAATAAATACTATCAAAATCTCCCGAGGCCTATTAACAGTGTCTCAACAATATTTCTAGTTTGCATACTTTATAGTTCATTTCATTTTCTCTCCTGATTTTGTTTATTTTTCAATAAAATTTCGCCAGTTAACTAGTCTTCTTAGACCAGCGGTCACGGTTTTAATCATCAAGAAGTCTGAAACTCCATCGAAATTAAAAAATTTGAGACAGACGACATGGGATACAAAAATTGATAAAAAGCAAAATTATCCCCCGCAAAAAGATTTGAAAATTTTCTTGAAACTATTTTTTGGTGACATGCATGATTCTCGTTTCAATCGTGGAAAACCCTATTAAAAATACAAAATGTATATTTTCAAGCCAAACTATGCAAGATACGAAAAACTAATACAGACAAAAATTGTTTATCTTAAAAAGTTCTACAAATTATATTGAGATCATTTCTTGATAAGACGCATATAATGTAAGTGTACCAGTCCTCGCACAGACATCAGAGCGGCAAAAATAAGAAACACTTCTATGAAATTGCAATCAATTGTTCATTTACTATATCATGTCAGAAATATTAGGGATATCATTTTCTTCACGAACATATACCTACACGTTAATGGTTTTGAGTCATCAATTTTTAAAATATAAAAGGATTATTATGGTTGATACACGTGTGCCAGTCCTCGGAAAAGAAAATGTGATTGCGTGAGTGGCCAGAAATGCATGCTCCAGTCTCCGAAAAAGATGATTATTGAAAGTAAATTGATTGAAAAATATATAATACGTTTATTTTCGATTTTAACGAACTTCTTAATACAACTAATCAATATTTGTGTTAAACAAAAATCATTTCATCATTGAATTTCAACGCATACGAGCGTTAGTCATTTTAATAATATCCTCCTCGGTTTCTTTGGCTTTTACTGTTTCCTTCTTCTTGGCCAGTGTTTGATTCTCAACTGCTTCTGCTTCTCGATTTTTTTGTCTTCGTTTTGCCTTTTCAGCTTGTTCCTCTTTCTTGATCCTTGCTTTTGTTTCGAGGTCTTCTTTCTGTTTCGCTTTCTCAATCTGCTTCTCTTTCTTGATCCTCTTAAACTCAGCACGCTCTTCCGTCCTTTTCTTCGCTTTTCCTATTGCTTTCTCCTTCTTAACTTTTGCTGACACTGATCTTTCTTCTCGTTGCTGTTTTTTCAGCCTTGCCCTTTCTTTTTTTCCAAGCTGAGTTGTGAGTTTCTTTTCCTGATGTTCTCTATACCATTTCATCCAGTCGTCTCCCGTCGCAGCGTACGGTTGAGAATGTTTGTCAACTTTTTTCTTGTTATTTGTTGCTTGCGATAGTGAAGAGCAAACGAAATGACTCTTTACTTTTCCAATTGGTTTCGGATCTTGTTTTTCAAGGTTCTGTAACAATAAAAGAAATGGTTATATAAGTATGGTCCAGAAGTAAAATTTTAAAAATTTACCTGAGTTTTCAGGCTTTGTCACTTTAATTGATGTAGATGAGTTGACTTCTTCGAGGGTGCAGATCGTCGTGTCTCTGTCTTTATAGTTAACAACTAATAATAATGAAATAAGCTCATTCTATTCAATTGAAAGATCTCAAAAAGCAATGAAAAATCATTCGAAAAAATCGTTCCATTTAAATTAAAATAATTCGTCACCACTACATTGTACTTCTTCAACACTATCAAAATCTTATTCATGCAGAACATCTACTGAAATAATTAGTACATTGTTTTGTTTGTCATTGTTGTTAACATCTGTCGCTTTCGTGTCTTCCTAGGGTAAAATGAGAATGTCGCTTCCAGCATCACTCGAAACTCCAGTTTCATCAAAGGGAATGGACAATCCATGAATTTCGGTTGAAATTTCCCCAATTGGATCCATTCCGGCAGCATTCGTTCAGATTATCTCTTGTTTGATTCGATCTGAAAATATTGAAATGCGATTTTGCTTATGGAAAATCGTTGGTCTCGGTCAGTGCAATCTCAATTATTAGTACTTTTATGTTCTCCTGATTGCTCATTATAGAAGCACTCGATCTGAATTTGACATAACTCTGTTCCCTTTGTTTCGTCTGTAAATTGTATTTCAAGCATATAGTTGTTAGTGAAGACAAGTACTCCGTCGATGAGAGTTTCTCCTGTAGCTAGCTTTTCCGAAAACAATCTTATCACATCTGATTGCACAATATTTTGCGTATCAAAGATGAGCTTCATGATCCTCGATGTAGGATTCATTTCTTGGAGTTTCAGAAATCGATTCCAAAGTCTCGACCATTGTTAGGTTGCCCTGCTTAGGGAAATGAATCTTCGAAAAATTTGCATTTGCGACGGAAAGTGTCATGAGCCCACTTCTCTTGAATTCGTTTGTAGCGATTTGTACGAGGTCGATATTTTCCATAGCATTTTTCAGGAGAGACACAAAATCTTCCTTTCAAAGAATCTCGAGGTTATTTTGTAATCTCCAGTCGTCCAAAACTTTCTTCCAGGCGCTTTTCAGTGGATGAAACAGTGAGACGTCAAGTCGCTGCAACATTTGCGTCGCATCACGATAAAGAGCACGATAAAAGCAGTTCGATGCTATTTTCACGGCAAAACAGAACAAGCGGCAAAGTGATGTGCGACGAATGGCCATCCATGTACACGACGATGGGAAATTGAATTCCTTAACAGACTACGCAAGGATGGATACGTTTGGCATATAGCTGAAGAAAGTGTCAGCGGTAATCCAGCCACTGCCAGTGCGTCCAACGCTCCAGTTTCGGGGATTTTTTTGGTAATGACCCTCGGTATTCGTGTGTAAGGAAAAATGGTCTTCGGCGGAGCTAAATCTCCTTTAGGGTTCAAACTAAACAAGGCAGTCGCATTCTCTTTCTCATTTCCGTTGATGATTTTGTGCACGCTTTTCATGCCTCTGCGTGTGATTACTTGGTGTGATTTCGGTGACATCAGGAAGCAACTTTCATCCAGATTGAAACATTTGTTGAGTTCGATGTCCTTGAGGTCGATAGACTCCAAATATGTTTGTATATCTTCAATCCAGGCCTTAAATTTCTCCGGGGTTGCTTTAGCACGTGTCAATGTGAAGTTCTGGGCTACCCGTTTCGATAATTCGGGATGCCTTTTCATAAATCCATCGTACCACGAGCAACCAGTTCGTATATCGTTGAATGGAGTTTCGATGTTTTCATCTTTCACATAGCGTTGGACATTATCCAGGAAAACAGTGTTAGTTACTGGAAAACCTCGGTCGTAGCAAAAAAGTATACAATCAATTATCGTTTCTTCAACTTCGTCCGATAGTACCGGTGGAGAACCAAATTTTGTTCTTTGTTCTAGAATTTATTGTGCAGAATACTTCGTGGTATTTTATAGTCTCTTGCAATTAATAAAAAAGACCCTTTTTCCGAGGCCATTCCTTTCGCTTTTTTCGAAGCTGCATTAAGATTCTCCGCGTATAGTGGTGTTGTTCTATTTTGTTTCTAACCTCCACGTGTTTTCGGCATATTGTCTATAATTAGGATAATAAAAGTGTAAATAATTTATTTCATGTTAATCCAGCTGGAAAAATCCTTATGGTTTTACAGAAATTCCTCTTGAAATTTCCACATGAGAAAACCATATAAATGTCCCACGTGAAGAAACCATAAGGAATTCCTTTCAAATAAATGTACCTGGTGATTCGCGTAGAAATTCGATCGAGTGCGTAGCGCGAGACATGTGATGAAAATGTATTCGTTAAAGCCAAAGAAGCTTTAACAAAAGAGAAATCACAATTACCAGATTACAGTTGTCAGTGGCTTAAGTCTTGAATTTAAAAGGTCCTCTGCTCAAATCGATGGGTCTTAAAGAAAAATTCTCAATATTCACGGCGACGGATAGAAAGTACGTAACTCGCGGTGATGGATAGAAACAACGCAAATTCGAGAGCATCACTTTTTCAAATGTTGATTACAAATGTTTTATAAAAGTTTAAAATGCAAATTATTAAACGTTCGATCATCATCTTAAAATGTGACACAGATCAAGCGCGTAGCGCGAGGTTAATATATTATCGAGCGCAAAGCGCGAGATTTGACAGACACGCGCGCGGTGCGTGATGAGAATGTGCCCGCGCAGCGGTCAGATTTCCTTTTATTGTAAACACGTGTCAAGTTATAAAATATGTACAGAACATAGAAGTATGAATGAGGAAAGAAGTTGTAAATAATGCTCACAAGTTTAAAATGAGGTAGTTCAGAAAAAGCTGAAATATCGTAAACTGCCCCTCGAGGCAGAATTAGTTACTAGCAAAGTTGGAAGTTTCAAACAGAAATAAATAATCAAGTATGCATTCACTTGACGCTCGAGACAATAAATACAGAGCTTTCAAGACAGTTTGTAAACTAGTTCGCAACTAATGAGCAATCCCACATTTTATTGTTAGTCTTTTTTATTTATCAAAAACATAATTTGAGATGAAGATTCTAATTCAAAATTACGAAACATTCAAAATAATTGAAATACTTAAAATTTGAGAAAACGTTCGGTTTTATGCATTCTTAAAAATTATGCAAAGGTAAAAATGTATCTAAAAAGAATCGTTTGCTACAAGAAATAAAAAAGTTCACTAATAACTAATGAATTAAAAAATTTCTAAATTAAAAAGTTAGACAGAACTCCCGATTTTGGTTTTCTTAGAAATATCAAAAAACAACCATTTCATGAAAAAAAATAAAAACCTTGTAGATAATAATGCGGAAAACTCCTAAATATTGACAATGCCTTTACAGAAACAAAATAAATGAAAAAACTTTTTAAATTAATCAACAAGGAGAAAAAAAAGAATAAAAAATTGATTTTACATAATTTAATTGACTAGAAATTATTTATTATTATGCAAATTATGCAGAAATAAGTGAATAAATTACTAAGCAAAATTTTTCTGAAGTTAAACATTTTAACAACGGAGGGGACGTTTACGAATAATCTACAGCAGGGCGACAGAAGGAAAAAACGTCCCAGGCTTAGTAAAAATTTTTTAATTCGGAAAAATGTTGCTTGCTGATTCATTTGTTTTTTCATTTATTTCTCAATTCTGAATCATTTGGAATTTATATATATATATATATATTTTTGTACCTTATAACCTTACAATCTTGTAATATTTATTAACAGCCCATCAATAATATTGATAAACTGTTTAAGGCATAATTACATATTAGTCCTTATTATGTCAAATTTCAATGACTTATTGACCCGTGAATAAGTTTATTAGTATACTTCAGGTTATTTCCATTTGGTTATGAATTTACTTGGCATTAAATTGTCGTAAAGACTCGAAGGTTGGCTAGTGGTGAAACATTGATCACCGTTCGAGGAAAAACAGGGCTGATCCTATCAGAGGACGTTAAATTTATGCGTTGGAAGTAATGCCTAAAATAATAACTAATTATTTTTAATGTTAATTCTAGTACTCGAGAAAAATATAACTGTCTAAAAATGAATATAATATTTGCCTGGACATAAATATTATGAAAAGAATATGAATATGAAGGGAAACTTAAATTAGAAATGCAAACTACAGAAAAATACAACAGTCTAAAAATGAATAAAACATTGGTCTAGACATGAATTATGGGAAGCATATGATTATGAAGAAAAATTTTAATTTAAATATGCGTATGCTATAGTAATGTTAGCAGAGAACGAGGGAGGAATGGCGGGTTTAATTAAGGGGTCTAGAAAAATACTTGGAAAGGACAAAACTAAGGCTTAATAGGGATAAAACGAAGGTAATAAGGCTTAGAAAGGTGGAAGGAAGAAAGAAGAATGGACAGCCAGATGGAAAGGTGAAAAGTTAGAGGAAGTAAAGGGTTTTGAATATCTCGGTGTCATGATGCAGAAAGAGGAATATGGGACGCATATTAAGGAAAGGATTAAGAAACTGGCGGGGATAATGAAGCAGATATGGGGAATAGGAAAAAGAAGGTTTAAAACGAATTGAAATAGGCGAAGTAGGTTGTTTTATACGTTGGCATGGTCGGTATTAGGCTATGGGGCAGATATGTGGGTATGGAAGGAGAGGTAGGAAATAAAGAAGTTGCAAGATAGATATATTAGATAAACATCAGGGGTAGACTGGAAAACCCCGGGTTATATGGTAAGAGGAGAGGCTCAAAGGGATAAATTAAGAACCAGGGCGAGAAAGAGGGCGTGGAAATTGGAAGAGAAACTAAGGGGGCAGGGAGAGGAATTAGCGTGAAAGTATTACAAAGCGGTGGAAGGAAGGGGAAGAGGGCCGTAGAGTGAACGTGATGGGAAGAAGAAAGAAGAGAGTTTTTTAGAGATCGTGGAATAAGGAAGAAAGAAATATAGACTATGGGGAATTGGAAAAAAGAGATAGTGAAATACAGGTAACAAATAGATGAGAGAGGATAGGGGAATTAGGACAAACAAAATGGTATAAGGTGGTAAAAAGAGAAGTATTGCCAAAATATCTCAAAAGAGGGTGAAGGGAAAAGAGATGGACAAGAATAGCTTGATGAAGACTGGGAAATGAAGTGAAAGAAACAGTGTATTGGGAGAAGGATGACAAGAGAAAGTGCAGAATATGTGAATGGGTAGAGGAGGTATGAGAGCACGTATAGGATGTTGTATGAGAGGAAAGGAGGAGAGGGGAGGATGGCAAGAATGATGTAAAGGAACGAAGTAATGTAAACGCTAATGGGACACATTATGAATAAAGAAGAAGAATATAAAATTAGTCTAGACGTAAATGAGAAATTAGCAAGAGTTACGGAAAATTCCGTAACTTGAGCCCTGAAGGAGCTGGGAAGGCGTTCATTTTACGGAAAATTCCGTAACGGTAGACAGTTTAAAAACTTAAATTAGGAATGAGAACTACGGAAGGAAATAAATGAATATAAAATTGGTCTAGACATAAATTATGGACAGCATATGAATATGAAGGAAAATTATTTTTTATAATGTAACAGGAAACAAGGAAAATTATAAGAAGTCATTTGCTGAGTAACTATATATGGGTGCTACAAGGGGCTACTAGGGAGAGGGAAAAAGGTAGAGCAAGTTGAGGAATCATGACTGGGGCTCAAACGAATTTATAAGAAGAGGAAGGTTTAAAAAGAGTGATGAGCGTAGGACAGGAAAGGAGGGTTAAAAGAAAAGGGAAATGGCACAGAAAAGTGACAATATTCAACGGAAAAGGAATGAAGGATATGAGGAAAAACATAGAGAAGTTTATAAAGGAGGAGGAAGAAATAATCATAATAGGGGGGGGGGGGGGTACAATGCAAGAATAGGAAGGTGAGGTAATAAGTAATTGGATGGACTGGAAGTGGTGAGGGACTCGAGGAACTGATAGTGAATAAGGAGGGTAGGCTATTAGAGATGGTGGAAGAGAGAAGGTGGTATGTAAATGGTATTACGATAGGAGGCGAAGAAGGGGATTTCACTCATGTAAGAAGCAATTCGTCTTCCATTGTATATTACGTAATCACTAATATTGAGGGATTGGAAAGTATAAATAAAATGAAAATAGAAGCAAGGGTAGAATCGGATCACCACCCAATAAGAGGGTATCTAAAAAATAGAATGAGGAAGGATTTAATAAAGAATAAGGGAGAATTAATTAAGAAAGAAGTGTTGAGAGAGGAAGTAATGAAAAATTATGTAGAAAAATCGAAAATATTAGAGTTTTAGAAGATAATGTTAAACGAAGTAGGAGTTAAAAGTAAAAATTAAGAGCATTAGACTTACGAAAAAATTATAAATAGAACCGGAGAAGATGAAAATTTAATAAAAGTTTTGTGGGACAAATAATCTAAGAAAGAAAACGGAATTGAAAAGTATAAAAACTGGAGGAAGGGGAAAGGAAAAAGAAAGGTTGCGCTGTGGCCCGGAAAAAATATGGAAATTTATGTAAGCAAAAAGAATAAAAATGAATTAGAGGAGGAAACCAGCAAAATTAAAACAGAAAGGGAGGTTTAGCTTATTGATGAAATGAACAAGAAAGTAGGGGGAATAGGGCATAGAATTAGCATAGGTGAATGGAAGGAGTATTCCAATGAAATGTTTCAAGGTGTGAAAAGAAATCGGATAATTGTCAGAGAAGCAAAATAGAAGGAGAGAAGGAGTTGTAGGATGAAGAGATAGAAGTTCAGATTGAAGATTTATGAAAGGCAAATAGGAGGCAGTGATAGATTAGGTAATGTGACGTTATACAGTAGTGGGGAAACAAGGAGGTTGAAAGAAGTAGTAAAAAGAGTGTTGAACGGTGAGGGATTCACATAGGAAGGAAAGGAGGAGGATAACGCCAATGAGTAAGAAAGAAGGAAAGGAAAAAGTAAAAAATTATGAAGCGGTAACTCTATTAAATAGGCTAAATAGGCCTATATAAATAGGCTCCTTCTGCGTCGATGCAGCGCTGCCAGCGCGATTTCCAAGCATTGAAGGCGTCACGGAAGGCATTCTC
>JAUMHM010084745.1:0-12143 GCA_032362435.1 Melikaiella ostensackeni
TGTGTGTGTGTGTGTGTGTGTGTGTGTGTGTGTGTGTGTGTGTGTGTGTGTGTGTGTGGGCATACTCATGTATAAATGTATTTGAAAAGTTTCCTAAATCATGTAGAATAAATAATTCGAATGAAATATTTTAGAGTTCAATGCCAGGTAAATGAAAAATAAATTCAAATAAGGTCTTTATTTGTCTATAAAATTTGAAGCATGAAAAGGTATTTTGTTATTTTAAATGATTTAAAGTTTGATGTTAATTTAGTGTTAATTTAGTAGTGAATGTTGTGTAATCTTCGTATTTTACAGACTTTATTTATTACTAATCAGACTGACAATTATTATAATATTCTTTTAAAACTTCATGTGAAATAAAATTTCTTAATGACATTCAAGCTTTTTTTTCTCTTTATGTGTAGAAGAATGGAAAATTATAGAAAAATTCGTGTAAATGTGAAAGTTGTGATAAAAATTCTCGTAATTTCAAAGAAAAATAATATTTGAAATTGTTTTAAACGATTCTTTTTCTTGAAAACCCATTCAAAGAATTAAATTTCATTTCACTTTCATCGCTCTCATTTTTAATTATAAATAATAACAAATAATAAATTATTTACACAAATTACTCATAAATCTAAATTCATAATAATTGTTGGGTCCCTATTAAATATTCTTCACGTGTAGTGGGCATTTCTCCCATTGACAACATAGCTCACGATAAAGAACATGGAAGCTTTCGGAAATTTATGAAGAGTTTTAAAAGTTTGTGGAGGTTTTTTGAAAATTTATTAAAAGTTTTCGCAAGTATGGAAGATTTTAGAATTCTGTAAGAGTTTTTAAAAATTTAATTTTTTTAAATGAAAATTTAGAAAATCCACTAAGCTTGTTGAGTTTTTATTCATTGCTGAGAATTCTTATCACATTTCTGGAGCAGTGAATAATTCTTCCTTATCTTAGAGGCCAAACTGCAGGAGACCGGTGCCCTCCTCAGTGTATAACACAAACCGATCATAACTCCTTCGGCTCTGGCTTGGTTTTCATACCTTCCTTTAAATGACCGAAGTTTGGTGGGACTGACGTTATGAATAGACACTTCCGCCTTCTGACGATTGAGCTGCTCAATTTGAACATGATTTTATACTTACGGAATGAAGAGTGACTGCAAAGTTAGCCTTTTTTTGGACATCCCTAGCGAACTGAGGAAATAATACAAAAATATGTTACAGGTATCATATTACTTGTCTTTGATAACATCATCACAGCATCGCTTTTCATTTTTTGAAATTTTCAAAAAACAGAAAGCGATGCTCACTTTGGTTTTCAATGACGAGTAATTTGATACCTGTGACATATTTTTATATTTTTTCCCCAGGTCGCCAGCGAGGTCCAAAAAAAAGACTGAAAAACAGCCTATTTTGCGGTCACTCTTTCTCGCATCAATTTGTAGTTGCCTGCATACTTTAAACAATGATCAATACAAATAATAATGTAGCTTTGGATAGGATTGACACTTCTGTTGACGAAAGGCATGCCCTTGGAAAGGTTTCATCCGATGAATGGAGATTGGGTGTTTGAAATGCTACGGGAGTAGATAATCTCAAGAAAAAGGAGTTGCGAGATCAAATGCGCGTAAGGAAGCTGAATATTTTGTGTGTACCGGAAATAAAGATGAAGGTATGAGAGGTGAGAAAGATAGAGGACGGGCTCGAACTTTGGTCGGGAGTAGATAATGAATCATATGGCAGCCAAGGTGTACTTGCGATCCTGGTAAAAGAATAATTTCAATCAGAGATATGAATGGCTGGGTTAGTGTGCAACGCAAAGTTCAGACAAAATGATCCACACGTATACGTAGGTCAAGGGTGGAGGAGAAGAAGAAATAAAAATAAGCCGAAGCAGACACAAGCCAGAATGGTGAATTTGCAGAAAACAGACGTACATTTGGTACAGTTGATACAATAAATATTTAGGGCTTCATGAAGACGAGTGGAAGACGGAATCAGGCAATCAAAATGTAGAGAGTGCATGGGTAATACTAGGAGATGGCATCTGCAAGAATGCACCTGAAGTTTGCGGTACTGCAGCTGCAGAAAGAAAGGCTGGTGATGCTTAGTGGAATGATGAAATCCGCAGGGCTGTCAATGAGAAAAAGCAAGCGCACTAGAGAACGTTGAGTATTAAAGGTCTTAGCGATGGAAAAAGGACTAGATTAGAAAATGATTACAGGAATAAAAACAGGAAAGCCAAGATACTAGTCATGGGAATGAGAAAGGATCTGGAAAGTCCAACGTGAATTTATGCCAGGGAGATCATGTGTGAATCAGATAATTAGCTTGAGACAGATCATAGAAAAAAATTTGACAGTAAACAAAAGAGTGTTCTGTGCATTTGTTGATCCGGACAAAGCTGTCGATAAGGTGTATAGAACTAAACTTTGGGAGGTTCTGAAAGGATATGGTGTGAATGGTTGACTTTTAAGAGCAATAAAAACAATATATAATGGTAGTAAAGCGAGTGTAAGGGTGAATGGACAACTGAGCAATTGATTCGATATTAAGCAGGACGTTAGGCAAGGCAGTATTATGTCCTCCTGGATGTTCAATATAATATACATGAACAAATGTCGAAGAATGGCTCTCTTAGACGAAGGAGGTGTTGATCTCGGGACAGCGAAAGTACGTGGACTGGCGTTTGCAGATAATAAGATTGCTACGGCAGAATCAGTGAACGATTTGCAGAGAAGGATGAGCAGACTAGATACCAGCATGAAGAGTATGGGTCTCAAGATTAACGCGAATGAAACAAAAATTATCGTGTTGTGGTGGGACGAGTGTGTCGTTTGAATGAACAATACGCGACTTCTAGATTGATCTAAACCATATCTCTTCTGCACATTCCTCACTTACCCTTACCATATAGATACAGGTATAATGAGAAGTAGGAAGTTGGTAATATACTTCGGACGAGAGGCGGGGCAGTTAAGGTTCTCATGGTCTTAAACAAAAAAATAACTTCAGCGCATACATATTGTCCATTTTATAGGAAGAAAACATAGCAGATTCAGCAAACGTAAGAAATGTATTATTATTTTCAGAATTTCAGTCGACCTGTTGCCTACAATATTCAACTGATACTTCTTGAACTTTTAGGGTTAATTAACTGCATTTATACATGTTTTGTTAGAAGAGAAGTGAAATCACACTAAAAATATCTACGATGCAAAAAATTCCGCAAAGTATGAAGTTATCAGTGCAATCAACATATTCTCTTAAATCAAAGTTTGCCGAGTAATTCTAGAAAACATTTAAACTTGATAATGTATTGAATAGATAAAATCACAGGAATTTTCAAAATATATTGAAGGGAAAAAAATGAAAACTTGTCGAGATTTTCTCCTTTTTTGTAGTTATAATAATCTCGCCAAGTTTTCGTTTATTTTCCTTTCCAATACATTTTACAAATTCGCAAAAATTTTTGCTATTTAATACATTTTTGAATTCAGATGTCTTTAAGAATTATATGGCAAACTTTGATTTCACGAAATATGCATCATAGATGTTTTTGGTTAGATTTAGTTATTTTCTACTAAATGACAATCTTGTTTTGTATTTGTATTCGAGTCTTTCACTTGTCAAAGCAATAATATTTCTTGTGTGGTGTAATATATTATATAATAAAAACTGATTCAATCTAATACGTATCAATCTTTATTGCTTCCAGTCTGGCCATAAATATACATACATATTAGTGTTTAGAAAAATGTCAGTCATAAAACAAACTGTTCAAAATTGAACAATTTGAAATACAACCCATTTCTACATGAAGGCATTCTTAGATGATGCATTAAAATTTCAAAGCCTTGGAAATTAGACATAGGATGCGTTAAAACAAAACATTAAAAATTTGTGACTTACAAAAGACCTTCTTATTCAAGTTATTCAAGGTAGGACCGAGACCTAATTGCTCTAGTAACCATGAATATTTTCAGTAAGCTACGTTATCCCTAATTTAAATTTTGTAACTGTCCCACAGCATTCATGTTACCGCGTACAAAACGAACGTGCGCGACTCCTTCGTCATGTTCTGGATTCGGAGAACGAAGTGTTGCTTGCAAAAATTCGTTATCTGGTTTCCTTATCAAACAGCGGTATTGTTGAGGATCACCATGTCCATCGTTGTTATGACGGTCATTATACAAATGGCCGGGCTGGAGTCGTGCACGGAAAATATGGTTATTATCTACTACTACAGTAGCGTACCCATATGGAATATTATTATTTAATTGAACTGCTCCAATAGGTTGAAGATCTCCACGAAGAACATAGTCAGGTACAGGTGTCTCATCTGTCATTTTTTGTATAAAAATGCGGCTTCCTTCAGGAATAACGAAAGGATCGGGCTCTGGAATCGGTGGAGGTATTAAAACATGCTCACCAGGAGGTGGTCGAATAGGACGGGCCCTTGCATCGTCTACTGTAAAAAAAATAGATTTATGAAATTTTTGTACACTGAAAAAGTAACTGTTAGTAAGGAGATAAGCACTTAGGCAGGGGGATTTCTGGTTGCATATTCCGTTACGGACACAGTTACCGAGATCACGAAATTGCGAATTATGCAGGGGGTCGATTATGTAATTTTCTCACTTTTTTGCCGAAATCTTTTGTCCACCGAAGACCTAGCCTTTCTTTAAAGCCAAAAAGATTATTAAAGAGTACTCCTGTCCCACGACAGTAATGCACATATGGAGTAAATTTTTCAAGACAGTCAATTTCCTAAATTAATTATGAGATGCTTGTATTGTACTCAATTTTTTCATGTATCCACGCAAAGACGTTTTATTTGTCATTTATTGTTAAAAGTCAAGTTGCTAGGTTCTATAATAGTACGTTGGGTAAAAATTCTTCTTTGTATTTCATGCAATACCTGGTAACTGAGTTATCGAATACAAAAACCTAGTATGCCTCGTAACTTTATACACTGCCAACCTATTCGACTTAAGTTGATGCTAAATCTTTTATTGATTGTAAGAAAATAAAGTAGACGCATGTTCAAAAAATTTCACCATAATTTTATTCATAATTTTAAACCTGCAAATCAATAATTCGTAATAAAATTTTCAGAGAAATGCACAGTTTTTACTCAAAAAATATCCGAACTTTCGATTTTTACATGCATTTTAATAGAAAAATTCGTTCATTATTGAAACCTTATCCTTTTTGAAAATTTGTTCGACGCTTCTTTCACTTATTTTAAAATGATTTCCCATCTCAGTAGCTTAATCGAAAATCCTCCGTGGTTATGGTTTATATTCTTCTCGATTAACCGAAAACAGCCGAAAATAATATTACAAAATCAAATCCAACGCTAAGAACCTACCCACCAAGAAAAACTTGGAGAATAAGTACAAAAAGAAACTATATCAAAGGTTTGGTCACCTTCGAAAGACTTTAAACTATATCCTGAAAGCCATAGTAATAACAAAACCCAAAAAAATCATCCCTAACGCATTTGACGAAACCCATCTAGGCTGCTTTACCTGAAACAGCAGAAAAATTGATAACTGAAAATAATCACAATTACCGTCCCAAGGCTCTAGTGAATATCTCCCAGTGATGGGTAGATTACTTTTCAAAAGAAACTAGTTATAGTCACCACTACATCACGAAAAAAGTAAATAGGTATCGTTATCGTTACCGATTGAAAATTGAACTTTTTTTTAGATGCATTTTCCAAAAAGAAGTAACTATCGTTACTTTTTTAGTTACTTTTGTTTTTTATAAATATATATCCAAATTTGATTTTTACTAAACTTTATTCATAACTTTCGAGTGGTAGTTGTTGTACTTTTCAATGAAAGTCGTAGGTTAGCCATGACCTACATAATATTTCTGAAACAAGGAATGTTTTAGAAAATCTTGTATTTCAGCGTAGAAGAAAAATTTCAACTTTCCTATTTTTGACTTTAAATCTCTTTGGCGCTGAAAATGAATTATTTCTTTCTAAAAGTCTTTTTTTTTAGATTAACCTAGTTACGACTCACTTCTAGAAGACATACAATATTCTAAGACCAACCGAAAATTTTTTTAAAGACTTTGACTTTTCAACAAAATACATGAATTCTCAACTAAACAGGATAAATTGTGAACCAAAATTCAATCCAAAATCAATTAATTTTTTAATTGAAAAAATTAATTTTTAACGGAAAAAGATGAATCCTCAACGAAAAATGTAACAGTTGATATTTCAACCAAAACACAGTTTAATTTTAAATAAAAAAACAGTTAAATTCAACCAAAGTAAGAATTTTCATAAAAATAGTCGAATTTTCAGCCCAGAGAGAAATAAAATCAACCAGATTGTTAAGATTTGAAGCCAAGAAGGCGAGTTTTTAGCAAAAATGTTAATATTTAACCAAATAATAAAGTTATTATCCAAAAATATAAATTCTCAATGAAAAATGTAATAAATGAAATTTTGACAAAAAAAGACGAATTTTCAACAAGATTGTCTAATTTGAAGCTGAAGAGATGAATTTCTAACAAAATACATAAATTTTCGGCTACAAAAGATCAGTTTTCAACAAAATAGTGCAATTTGAAACCAAAGAGATGAATTTTCAACTAAGAAGATTAATTTTTTACCAAAAAAGACGAATTCCAAACAAAATACAGGTATATGAATTTTCAACGAAAAATAGCAATTTTCAACCAAAAATGTCATAGTTTAATCTCCAATTGAAAAAATTATTTTTCAACGAAAAAAGATGAATCTTCAACTAAAAGTGTAATAGTTCATATATTTCAACCTTAAAAAAAATAATTATTATTTTAAATCAGAAACAGTTTAATTCATGAAATTTCTCGTCGTCCCGAATTTTCGGGACGACTAGCCAAGTAGTACAAACAAACGACTAGTCCATTCCCTTTTCCAACTCCCCCAAATTTTCAGGACGACTGCACACAGCCTTTAATTCACCCAAAAAAACAAATTTTCAACAAAACAGTTGAATTTTTAACCCAATGAAATAATTTTCTTTGAAAATCTTTCAATTTCGAACAAAATAATTAAGTTTTCAAACAAATAATGAAATTTTTAGCAAAAAAAGATAAATTTTCAACTAGAATAATAAGTTAAATAACTGGAATAGTTTAATTTTTCAGTTATAAATGCTCATCATCAACCAAAGAGAAATGAATATTTAACTCTGAAATTATGTTTTCATTTCTTTCTAAGCGTTTTTATAGATCTTAGAAAATTTTGAACGCCAGGGTGGGAGAGAAATTTCAATTTTCCTATATTGGGCTATAAATCTCTATGGCTATCTGCCGCCACAATTTGAATAGTGAAAATGAAAGAAATAGTTGTAAAAGCAATAAAATTGATTGATTGTCGTGAAAAGACTTGTGAACTACATTTCGGAAGTAACTGAAAAAGTAACGATTTTTATAATTACTTTTACTGAAAAAAGTGTAACTAGTTACCAATTCGTTACTTGCTTACAAAAGTTATTTCGTTACCACTATCGTTACCAAAAAAAGTCACAAGTTACAGTAACTAGTTAAACGGAATTAGCTTCTTTCCATCCCTGATATCTCCATCCCCACAGTAATAATCAGCAACCCCAAAAAACCACCCTTGTTACAATGAACAAACCCCATCACGGCTGCTATCACGTAGAACCTAAATTTTTTATTAGTTATTGGTTTTAATCTTATGAGTTGTTCTCGGAAAAATTCTGGGAGCTAAACAAAATTTTAAAAAGCCCAAAATTATAGCATAAAAATAGTGTTGAAATTCCCTTGTAGTGGTGCTAGCGGAACGGATCTGGTTTTTTGAGATTGTGGACTTTCTTGCTAGCACACTTAGGGGATGTTTAAGCAACCCCTAAAAATTCTGTATACCCAAAATCGTGAATCTGTCGAGTTCATCGGTACAAAACTATTGTCTCAGTGCGTTTGACCCACAAAATATGAGTTATCTAAACTAATCTAACCAAGAAATCTTGTGAAGCATCAAATTTCAATAATAGACGAATTTTTCTGTACGTTTGGTGCGGGGTCCTTTGTAAACCAAGAACGCAGATTCTAAAGAACTCAAAGTTGATTTTAAAAATACCTTGAATTTTATTTCAAGCTTAAGGTGGTTACAGCCCAATATCTCAAAGGTTTTTTTTTTTAGTTAGATATTTGTACCAAATTAAATATTCTGCATGGGACTCTCTCGGTTTCTTATGATGATATACAGACACATTTCTGTAGTGCAATCAAGTGATTCGATGAGAGTGATATGCATAATTTGACATATTGCGCAGTCTGGTACAATTTTTAGTTTATCATCAAAGGGCCGGGTGGCAGATAAGTGCATGATGGGGGGACCTACAACTTCAGGTGAAATACGAATCACCAGAACCTCGGTAAAAGTAAATGACAAAATTTACAGAGGTACCGTTTCAGGAATCGAACTCCAGAAGTCTATGCTTTACCACCTGTGCCACCATTATTATACCATTAAGCCAAACCCCGTTTGGGGTGAGCGTAACTCGTTCAGTTCCAGCCTCGTTATACTACTTCAAATAACACCAGCAACTTTACCATTCTTTAGTTCCATAATTTATTGCGGATATAATGTCGCGGATATAGACTTTTCTGCCGCAACCTACAACGGGATTGTCTAACGTATTCTATTCAGTGTCACAGTCTTCATGCTCCACATCTTGAACTCTATACAATATCTTGAAGAAATCACTCATCCAGTCTTTCACGTTGCCTGTATCCCATACCAGCATTCCTGATTCCAACTAATTCAGTGTTAGTACTTCCTTCCCTAATCCTTTTAACCCATTCTTAAAATAATTCCTTATTTCCTTCAAAATCGTTTTGCATTTCCTTATCTTCTTCCGCTTTGATTTCATCCTTGCTCCCTTTGATTAGTATCTTGACTTTTCTGTTTTTATCCCTTTAATCATTTCCTAATCTAGTCCTTTCATCATCTGTAAGACCTTTACTATTCAACATTCTAGAGTATGCTTGCCTTTTCTCGCTGACAGCCACGCGGAATTCATCATTCCACCAAGCATCTTCAGCCTTTCTTTCTACAGCCGCAGTAAGGCACACTTCAGATGCACTCTTGAAGATGCTATCCCGTAGTATTATCCAAGCATCCTCTACACTTTTATTGCCTGCTTCAGTCATCCAGTCTTCTTTATGATGCCCTCAATATTCAATCAGCTTCTCACGAGAAAGTATCTTACAAGCCTCTTACGAGCCCTCTTATTCTCTCATCCGCTACAAGAAAGTCAATCGTATTGTGGCTTTCACCTCGGCACCAAGTAAAGATGCGGGTCATTTTGCCTAGAACAAGTATTTGTAATAAACAAGCCTCTTTTAAGCATAAGCTCATCAAGTTCTCCCTTTTACTATTTACTTTTGGTTCTCCGAAGAGACCAAGTACCCTAACCCTACCTTCGCGTTAAACACCAATCCAGCCATTGATTTCTACGGGTAGAATGATTCTTTCGCCGGGATCACAAGAACCAAGAATATAATTTATCGATTCCCAGAAGATATATTTTACATTACCACTCTCACCATCAACTGGAGCGTGAAATAATAAATAGTCTTCCAATTCTTGCTTTCACTGTAACCCATAATAAGCTAGCAGATACACATTCATACTTCTTGTCATGCTGTTTTGCTATCTCACTCATAATAAGACCGACTAATTGGCTACTATGACTATATATGACTATATGACTACTAATTACTACCATGTGACTTAAGAAGCTTGAAAAGAATAAAAACTCTCAACCCTGAATGAAACTTGACGAGCTTAGAAACTTCTATAAATTTCCATTGACCTCCAAAATTTTCCTAGATTTTCAAAAGTTTCAAATATTTCTAAGCACTCCTAAACGTTTCTATCAATTTTCAAAATTTTTCATAAGTTTCCTAAATTTTCAAACATTTCCAAACATTAAATCAATGATGTGTATAGGGGGGATTATATTGACCCTGCCTTGGCAACATCAACTATGACGACAAATGAACTATAAATCATATAAGAACTAAAATTCACTAAAAAGGGCCTTTTTCGTGTGCTGAAACGTCCGAAGCAATTTTAATTGTATTCAGTCATTGGACCCTAAAGCCAATTCGATCACCAAAAATTTCAAAATGATTTCTATCAATTTTTATTAATTTCCATGAGTTTCGTAGTTTCCAAAAATTCCCATCAGTTTCCGAAAGTTTCAAACATTTGTATCCATTTTCTAAAATATCCATAACTTCCCCAAACTTTGCATAAATTCTCCAAACTTTCAGTAATTTTAGAAAATTTTCTATAAATTGCAGGCAATTTCCCCAAAATTATGCGTTTCTATTACCCTATCTTTGTCAACTTTAAGAGATGTTTAAAATAATGTATGTAAATCTACGAGCCTGTTTTCTTTAAAAAGTGAAATCTTTGGGAAAGTTATATTAAGAGTATTGATTTCTAAACCTATGTAACTAGTACATTGGGATAATTGTCACTTTTCATTCCCATATGTTGCAAGATTAGATTCTGCCCCCGTGTCACTAAAAGAAAATATTGATTTAAAATTTTCTTCAAATACAAATTTTTAATTTTAAATTTTACATTTTACATTTGAAAGTAAAATTTGAGATTCGTATTAATTTTATGTGTAAAGTGCATATGAAACAATCTCAATCTCATTTTCGACAAAAATGTGAAAAAAATCTAGTGCCACCTTAGGGCATTAAAAAATAGTATTGTTGAAATTTTTTGAATTAGTTTCACACATGAATAAACTAAAACTAATAAACTCAAACTAATTGTGTTAATCGTCATTTTTTTCTTTCCATATGTTGCAACATTTAAATCTGGCGACGTGGCACTAAATGAAAATATTGGCTCAAAATTTGTATCAAATACAAATTTTTAATTGCGAACTTTATATTTCACGCTTGAGAGTAAAATTAATGATTAATATTAGTTTAATGTGTAAAGAGTATATCGAACAATCTTAAGGTGCCATTATCTCATTTCGGACAAAAATATGAAAAAATCTAGTGCCACCGTAGAATATTTCAAAATTGATGTTGCTAAAAGATTATAAATTATTTCTACACGTGAATAAACAAGAGAATTGCGTTAATCGTTACTTTTTCTTTCCATATGTTACAAGGTTTTAATTTGGCAACGTGGCACTAAATTGATACAAGCATTTTATTATAAATTTTATATTACTCTAGTGCAACGATTCATTGTTCACATGTTGATAATATGTAATATTTTTATTATTAATATCAGTATTATATTATTTCAGGTACACTTACTCGCAAAAATAAGCAAAGCCACGCAGGCGAAGAATAGAATAACGACATTCATTGTTTCCAGATAAGAGTACAGATAACAATAGAGAAGTCAAGACAATAGTTTGTGGAGAATCTTGTGGAGTGCGACTGGTTTTATAGATTATTATTTATTTACCTACGGACTAAGTCCAAGAGCGAGAATTCTTTATCTCTGAAATTTTCATACGTGCTAGATTTATTACTCCTGAGATCTTTAGAAATGCTTATAGTCGAGTCAGTATATATCATCACATGCAGTAAATTGTATAAAATATAAATTTGGCAAACGTTTCGGCCTCGGATAGGAACCCTCTTCAGTGCTAGATATGTACTTAATAAGTTAAATAAAACCAAATCTTCAATATACACTATTTGAGGTATGGCCAACGCAAGTTCAAAGTGCCAAAATCTGTCACTCGTTAATCCCTTTTTCTTGCCGCCTTCCGTAATGGCCGAACTGAGCGAACAAATGTGCGAGAAGAAAGCACGGAGAAGGAAGAAATTTTAATCCGAATGGGAAGGAGGAAATATTAACCGACTTTAAACTTATGCTTCGGATTCCTATATCTTCACCTCAACTTTTGCCTCAACTTATTCTGTTTGAGCTGTGCCACGTGATCATTACTCGCTTTTCTCTATTACTGACTTTTGTTCATATACCTTTTTATTACACAAATTATCCCTTTTACATTTACCTCTCGATTTTTCCTAACTCATATTGAATACTATATATATAATTCAAAAAATTGGTCAAACAACCACCGCAGGGTCCCCCTGGGAGCGACTGCCATCCATGAAAAT
>JAUMHM010084746.1:0-12143 GCA_032362435.1 Melikaiella ostensackeni
TGGATAGAAGCTGTCAGAACTGCCAGAAGACTCGGAACACGCAAAAGAAAGGATTCAGGGCTTCAGGTAGCGCACGCTGAAGTGTTCAGGAGGAAAAAAAACGCAGTAGAATTCTGGCCGAAGTTACTGCCTACTGCTTCCTCCGGCGGACGGAGGATGCAGGAGCCAGAGCTGAGAAGTGCCCTTCGGCAAGCAGGACCTCCTGCTTACCGAAGAGCAAGCAGTAGACGGAGTACTGCTCGTCAAACCTCTAGTTTTGATGAATCAAAAAAATTATTATTCGAAATTTAATTCAATAAAAATGAATATTTTTGCATGCACTTCTGCACTTTCATTGATTCCTTCTAAGAACGGTCAAAACCTAAATATGAGATTAACGGTTAATAATTTAATTTTGTGAATTAAGAATATTAGATGATAGTAATTTTAGGGCTGTTGTCAACTAACTAACTAACTTCGCTTAAAAGATTCTCTAAAATTTTAACTTGTCAGAATTTCAACAATATATGTCTCACATTTGCTGAAATTGAAAACATATATTTGATTTAAAATAAATTTCATGAACAAACAGCTGCACTTGTCAAACCATTCATTGACAATAAAATATAATAAAGTTAAGTTTCAGTGAAATTTTCAGCCCACAATAGCCTAAGTACACTAATGACTTTCAAGTGTTTTGAAGTATGGTGAAAAATACAATTGTATATGCACTCATATACCGTTACAGTGCTACCCGTTTGTGTGTCGGCTTCTCGATGATTCACGTTTGATTGTCCTATCTTCCTCCCCTGTGCGTTCCTTTGGCGGCCAATGCTGAAGCTCGTCGCAAGGACAGACACTGACCTATCAGATGATGTTCACTTCGCTACTTACTGCGCATATACATTTGTGCGTGTGGATGTGTAATTAGTTTTTTTCATATTATGGCTGAACCAAAGAAGAAAACTTTTCTATGAGTGAGCAAAAAATCTCTAATTTTGCAACAAATTAAAAACGGCGAATCAAGAAATGCGATCTTAGATAAAAACAAAATCAGTGAACGTTTTTTACGCGAAATTGTTCAGTGCGCCGATGAAGGTATTAATAAGTTCAACGACTTCAACTACAAAAACAGAAAAACAATGAGACCTGCCAAGAATGCTGAAGTAGAGGCTGCTTTATTGAAATGGTTTTTCGGAAAACGAGACTCATGTCAACCGATTTCGGTAACGATGCTCCAGGAAAAGGTCGATTTTTTAATGAAATGGTAAAGGGGCCAGCAACCTTCAAAGTAAGTTGTTAAAAACGAATGCATTCGAAAAAAAATTATCGAATTTAGCAATAATACAACGATAATTTCAACCAATTTACTGGTTAATGCATGATTTTCAAATTCAGCATGACAATGATACATAACTTCAAAAAATGACAGCTATTGATTTTATTGTTATGGTAGTCAATTTTAATTTTATGAATTGCGGGAGGCACACTGACGGGGTGCAAGTGTAATTAAAGATGAAACTGATATGTGCATTTCGCAAAGAGTTTTGTAGGTTGACCTCATTCTTTATTCTAGGGGTCAGGATATATTCGTGAAAAGCATTTAAACAAAGAAGATTTTTTACAGAAAACTTTATTTTTTCTATGCGATAACAATTGATTACAATGATCATAATTAATTCATTATATAGTATAATGTGCATTATGGAGAACAGAATGTTGATGGAGAAACTTATCCCCAATGGAAGGATCCGCTGAGTCCAACTTGGCTTTAAGGCTTATCATTTGGGTTCTTGTTGACTCCAACATTTGCACCAATAATGTCGTGGTCATTTTCGGAAATTTTTCGCTCGTATCCTACTTCGTATGCTGACTTACCGCCATCTTCACTAGCGTTAACGGTGACTTTGTTCTTGTCGTCTTCAGGAGATCTTCCACCGGGGAAAGTAGGAACATCTGACTGACTAGGACTCTGACTCGATACAGGCAGAAGGTCAGCGTAAGTTACTGCTACTATGGCAGAAAACAACATCACAATTGACAAAATATCCCTCATGTTGTTGAACGTCTAGCTGCGAAGAAAAAGGAAACACACAATTGCTATCCGCTGGTGTATTAAAGAATGCATTGCTTTGGGGTAAGATAATTTACTACTCTGATTGAGAGAAGGCTGTTGAAACGTATAGAATTTCAAAGTGATGAAATTAACTATTTACTTTAGTCAAATCTGTTGATCCAAAAGTCGCTCTGAAAGAATAAATCCTTAAGGTAAACAAAACGTAACGCAGAAAGAACGTTTTCGTTATATGAATCAGTGTATTTTTTGTAGTAATAGTGCAGCCATTCTTAATATAAAAGTATTCAAGTGGCAGAATTTTGTCAATATCTAAAAATTCAAATTGACAAAATTTATATTATAGAGACTAATTTTGCAGATTAAGTTTGACGTACCTCTTGTGATTATCTCGTAGGTTAAAGTCTGATCGGTTGGGGTGATACTACATGTCTTTCAAAATCAGAAGCCTTCTTATATATCCCAAAAAGTGTCGAGTAAAGTAAGTAACAAACGTAATTCAATGTATATGTTTTAATGATAATGAAAAGCTCGTATAAACAATAATTCGGGAAACCACAGTATTATGAGAAATTTCAGTTTAAACGGTGATTGTGGATCATTCATATCTTCTCGTATGTGCACTATAATTCTCTACAGACAAGGAAATTTCGTGTACAAAGGATAAATTATCAAAACTATTGATTGTGTTGTGAAAAATCGGCACGAGTCTTGCCTTTAGTGTTTTACAACATGATGTCTAGTGAGAAAACTGATTTTATCATCGCAAATCACAATAAAATAACATTAATTGCCCTAAAAATAGCTTCGAAGCATGTCCACCCATGCTCGAAGTATAGTTTACAGCCCAGACGGATATATAATATAATGAACTGATTTTAAATGTATGCTTTATGCGCTTAAAACCTTTCATAGACCCTATGATTAGAAGAATATGAAAATTCAAAATGTCAAAATTTTCCAGGTGAGCTGTAAATAAGTTTGACGCTTGAATAATTTCACAAGCTCTTTGTTTAGTGCTACTCAGTCTAAGTTGAAATATAAGATACAATTTTGATGAAATTTCTGGGAAAATTTTTCTTATTTTGAAAGCGCCCTGTATGTAGAGTACTACTCATAGTGAATCTTGTAAAATGTACCAGTTTCATTAATACTAACACCCTTGCAGAAATTCTTCGAACTGTCCTGGTCAGTATTTCCTTATCTGTTCACATCAAATGCCTGAAATGTATGAAAAAAGGAAGACAATAATTTTCGTTTTAAATTATAATAATTCAGAATAATAATTAAATTATAATTTCCTGAATAAGCAGTTTCGTATTATAAGCTATAAAAATAATCACTCGCTACATCCTTTCGCTGCTTTCTGTATAGAATGAGAATTACAAATTTTAAAAATCCATTTTGGAATACAATCTGCTTTTTATTTTGCATCATAAATTATATACCTATTAATTGAAATTGAGACCATTAAGGGGCCGTGAATAAATCACGTAAAGTCCTTTGGAAACATTTCATACGTGATATTTTTTCAAGCCTGCGAATCACTAAAAATCAAAAGTAAGAAGAGTAATTAACAGCAGTGACGTAATTACTGTACATCGAAACCCCGCACTGCGGGGTCCTCCTAGGAGGGGCCTCTTAGGCTAAACAGCAAAAATCTATATAAGGGATCATCCACAAATTACGTAAAGTGATCTGGGGGGGAGGGGTAGTTTTTGTAAAATCTTACTGTTTGTCATGGGGGGCGAGATTTAATTAGAAGATCTTATATAGGAAAAATTGTTACTAAAAGTAAGAATAAATCTAAAGTTTATTACAACTTGGAGGAATGTCCAGCAGAAACTAGATCTGTTAGACCAAAAGTAAAATTGCTTTTGAAGAAAATGCGTGATTTATTGGATTAGAATTCTTTTAATAATCTTGAAAAATATTAACTTGAAACACTTTATATCCCTAAAATCTCAAATCAAAGTATTGCATTTGCGATAAAATAGATGAATCATCATCGAAATAGATGAATTTTCAAATAAAAGGACGAATTTGCAACAAATAAGATCAACATTTTACCAAAAGAGACGAATTCTCAACAAAATGCCTTAATTTTCAACCAAATAGTTGTATTCACCTAAAAAACACGAATTTTTGAGAATATACATAGTTGAATCCTCTACCAAGAAAGATTAATTTTCAACCAAACAGTTGCATTTTCACTGAAAAAATGAAATATCGACCAAATAAGTTAAATTTCAAACAAAAAAAGAAAAATTTAACAAGAGGGTTCAATTTTCAAACAAGAAAGATTTTTTAGGCAACAAAAAAAATGTCATCCAAAATGTTCAATTTTCAAGCAAAAAAAGACAAATTTTCTACGAAACAGTTGTATTTTCAACTCGAAAGTATGAACGTTCAACCAAGAAGAATAATTTTCAACTAAATAGTTGTATTTTTAACTAAAAAATCAAATTTCTACCAAAAAAGATGAGTTTCCAACCAAGAAAAATGAATTTCATAAAAAACAATTGTATTCTCAACCCGAAAGTATGAATGTTTAAGCCAGAAGATTCATTTTCTAACAAAGAAGATAAATTTCCAATCGAAAGATTAATTTTTGACCTAAAAAAACGAAATCAACAAAATACATGAACTTTCAACCAAATAGTTGAATTTTCAACTAAAAAAGATTAATTTTCAACCAGAAATGTGATAGTTAAATCAGCAGTTAAAATAATCAATTTTCAATCAAAAAAATAATAATTTTTTATAAGATAGTTAAATTTTCAACTAAAAAGATGTTTTTTCAAATCCAAAAGACAAAATTTGAACAAAAGAGTTAAGTTTTCAACCAAAAAAGAATATTTTTTGACATAATTGTTGAAGTTTCAACAAAATAATTGAAATTTAAAGAAAACAGTTGCATTTCCAACTAAAAACGATCAGTTTTCAAAAAAGGAACGAATTTTCTATCAAATATTAAAATTTCCAGACAATAAGATGAATTTTTAAATTAAGTGATAGATTTTCTACCAAAAAAAGGAATTTTTAACAAAGCAGTTCTACTTTCAACCAAAAAAGATGGATTTTCAACAAAATATATAAATCTTCAACTAAATAGTTGAATTCTCAATTCAAAAAAAAAAAATCAACCAAAAATGTAATAATTAAATTTTAAGTTACAAAATTGTCGACCAAAGAAAACTAACTTTCTATAAATTATTTAAATTTTCAACCAAGAAAATTATTTTTTATTAAAGTAGTTCAACTTTTAACCAAGTAGTTGAATTTTCAACCATAAAAGATTAATTCTCAACAAATAATGTAATAGTTGAGATTTTAATCGAAAAAGATTTCAATTTTAAGTCTAAAATAATTGAATACAGCCAGAGAAGACGAATTTTTGAAAAATATTTGAATCTTTATCTGAAGCAGATGAATTTTCAGTCACAAGAGATGACTTTTTGAGAAAGTAATTAAATTTTGAATCAAATAATACAATTTTTGACCGAAAAAAATGAATTTTTAATAAAGAAGATCAATTTTTCACTAAAAAAGGCCTCTTTAAAATAAGAAGTTTCAAGAAAATATATTACCTTTCCAGCAAATGGTTGAATTTTCAACTGAAAATATCAACTTTCTAACAAAAAAAACAAAACAAAAAAATGGAAAAAAACACAGGATTTTTAAAATTAAATAGTTGATTTTTCTACTAATATAGATAAATTTTCAAAAACAAAAAATGAATTTTCAACAAAGTAGCTGAATTTTCAACTAAAGAAATTAATTTTTTAACTAAATTTATGAATCTTCAAGAAAAAAAATAAATTTGCAACAAGGTATGTAGTTCAAATTTCAACCAAGTACTCGAATTTTCAACCAATAGAGATGAATTTTCAAACTAGAATATATAAAGTATATTTTAATATTATAATAATCAAAAATATGATAGTAGACTTATCAAACAAAAAGCAATTTTGATAATTCATAGGTTAAAGAATAACAGTTTAAATAAACTTTGAAGTTCACGATCCATACTCTAATAATATTATTTTAGAAAACTGGAAATTTTCTCTTCTAAAACTAGTTCCATTAACGTTCTACGCTTATTTAATTCACAGAATTTATATGTATGTTCGTTCCCTGAGTTTATAAAATCTCAGTAATATTTTGATGGACGGGGCATTAAAAATCTCAGAAAAATACCTTAAGTAATTTTTGGATGACCTCAAGTTCCTATTTTCAAATTTATTGGCAAATTGTCTTCAATCACAGACAATTCATAACACGGCCTTCTTCTCAAAGCAGAACAATACTTTGTGTTCCATAAACTGTTCTGTTTTTTAAAGAGGCCTCATAAAAAATTTGGCAGGGAGACCTCCACGTTTCTAGTTATGCCACTGATCAACAGTAAAATAGCATGCTTCGAAGTGCTCTATGGAACTAAAAAGAGTGTCAAAAAAGTCTCTTTCTGAAAAAAAAGTATCATCCAAGATCCACTTGTATGACCATTGATTTGCCAGAACATTATTTGCCAATGGCGAACCATTTTCGAAAAAAATCGACTTCTTTCAAATTTTTTTTTTGTATTTTGTAATGTTTATTCATTAAATTCTCAAGTATAATAATTGCAAATGTAACATTCTTCTACCAGAAAAGATGAACGTTCAACAGAATACATGAGTTTTTGAACGAATAGTTGAATTTCTAACTAAAAATGATAAATCAACCGAAGAGATGAATTGTCAACTGAAATAATAAATCTTGAAACAAGTTAGTTTAACATTCAACCAAGTAATTGAATTTTTGACCAAAAAATATTTCAATTTCAAATAAAGAATAGTTGAATTCAATCAACAAATACGAATTTCCAACAAAATAATCACATTTTCAACCAAAACGGACTGATTTTCAACCAAACAATTGAATTTTAGACAAAAAAGTTCATTCCCAACCAAACAGTTCAATTTTCTACAAAAATAATTCAATTTTCAACCCAAAAAGACGAGTTCCTAACGAAACAGTTGAATTTTCGACCAAAAAGTCGAATTTTCAACTAAACAGTTTAATTGTCAAGCAACAAAAATGATTAGAAGAATTCTGCACTAAAAAAGATTGAGTTTCAAATAAAAAAGGTGAAATTTGATAAAAGAGTTAAATTTTAAGCCAAGAAAGATTTTCCAGTCCAGACCGGAACACATTTTTTTAAAAAATGTTAAAGTATCAAGCCAAAATGACTAAATTTCTACAAAAAAATTAATTTTTAATTCGAAAATATGAAATTTAAAAAAAGGTAATATACAACTAAGTAGTTCAATTCTCTACCAAAATAGTTCGAATTTGTAACCCAAAAAAAAAAAGAAATTTTCAACAAAGCACTTGAATTTTCAAACCAAGAAGACGAAATCTAACTAAAATGATGTATTTTTCAATCAGAAAGATGAATTGTTAAACGTTGAACATTCAAGAAAAGAAAACGGTGGCCGGTTTTCGAACAAAATCTACTTTTTTCCAAATTTTTATTTTATGGATTAAAAAGTATATTCATTGAATTTTCATGTAAAATCATGTGAATATAAAATTTTTAACACTTGATATTAATATATAATCCGTTTTTTTCTCGAATTTTCAACTGTTGAAAATTCAACTATTAAAATTCGAAGAAAATTTGAAACTGAATTTTAAACAGTTGCATTCCGAATTTAATGTTATTTAAAGAATTTGAAATATCACCCCGAAATCTTCAAAATTCTTTAATATCTCTTCAAACGATGGACAACTATTAAAAATGTCTTGTTTTTTTATCTACTGCTTTCTACTCTATTCCTAATTAATTAAAATTCAACTGTTAAAAATTTTTAGTGTACATAATTTTACATGAGAATTCTATAAGTAAACTTTTCAATTCATGAAAAATATTTCTGAAGAAAGCCGATTTTTTTGATAACGGGTAGCAATTGTCAAATAATGTTCTATATGATTAAATTCCTTTTTTATTTTAGGTAGAGTAGCTTTGTTAGACATATCTTTCTTTTTATTTTTTTACCCTGCTTAAAAAATTATCAAAATAGTAAAAAAGTATGGAACTTCGAAGTCTGATATACACTTAATTGTAAACTGCCGTTCGTTAGCGCGATCTAGTGCTTACGGTAGTATCCATAGTAATGTAATATTACTTTATTGATAATTCTAACAATATTACTTCTGATTTACCACCAAAGTTTTCTAGTAATAAGTGAACCCTGTACGAAATGAATCGGCATATACAACCATTGAAGTAATAGGGTTCAAATCTTGTGGACCCAACAAAAAGGGGTTACATAGTTCAAAATTTCAAAGAACAAAAATGACTTATGCGCGGCCCCTGATGGAAAAAGGGCTATACGCCAAACTGCGGCTTTGAGAAAATCGACTATGAAGTTTCCATTTGTGTATATAATTTAATGAAAACTAATGCAATCCACACATTTTTAAAGTTTGAAAAGTTTGGTTAGTGGGCCATTTTTCCATGAACGGGGTCAGATTGTACTACTTTCTAACTTCCAACTTAAAAAAATGTATTCAAAGCCTATTTTGCTGAGTTTTGTATGTTTTAACAATTTGAGCAATTTTTAATTGATATTAACTATTGCAAATATTAGGGATATCAATATGAAATTGATATACTATTCATAAAAGGCGTGTCTGAGTCGATTTAAACCATGAATGGAAAAAGTGCCTAATGGCCCATGAGTCCTTTTTGCTCCAATGGCCTCAATTGTTTCTAAGACGTACATGTTGTTAATTTCAAAGATACATTATTCTGTTCTTCATGGTTTTGGCATGTAGACTTAATTTTAATATTAAAATTATTATTTGGCAAAACTGTACCCTCAAAGAAATTCTTTTCATCGATAATAAAAAATTGCTTAACAGGAAAGTTAGCATTTGGTAATGATTCAGTGATTATTATTCTGAAGAATGACGTTTTTATAAATAGTTTTGTGTACATTAATTTTTTTGTGAGACATTTCGTGTAAATTATAATTCACACAGTTGATCGATTAAAGTACTTTCCCTAAAAATACTCAGCAATCAGGTAGAATTTTTTTGCGTATATATAAGAATCCTACTGATCTCGAAAGACATTCAGGATCATCATCACCGATCAAAGATTAACCAGCGACAACAAGAAGAGGTGAGTGAAACTGAGTAAAATCTATAGAATCATTTTGAAAAAGTAGGTGCAATATATACAGTTACTTTAAAAATTTTTTAATTTTAAATCACAACAGTCATAAATCAATAAAAATATTTGAAACCATACTATCCATATACTTCATCATGTTTTTCATAATACTCAATCCTGTTAGAATTGATAACAACGATCTGCAAATCCAATTATAACGCTCTGCAACATGAATGATCTTTCTTTATTTTTGAGTTCTTAGTTGAAAGGCGAGAGTTATCATTAGCGTAGTTTGAATAATAAAAGTTAATTTCATAATATTTATATTTCAGCGTCTCCGAAGATCTCCTGAAGACGACAAAATCAAAGTTACCATTAATGCTAGTAAGGATGGCGGTAAGTCAGCATACCAAGTAGGATACGAGCGAAAAATTTTCGAAAATGATAACGGCAGTAACAGTGCAAATGTTGGAGTCAACAAGAACCCAGGTGAAAAGCCTGAAAGCCAAGTTGGAGTCAGCGGATCCTTCCAGTGGTAATAAGTTTCTCCTTTGACATTCTGTCCTCCATAATGCACATTGTACTATAATGAAATAATTATCATCATTGTAATCAATTGTTAGGGTATGGGCAAAATAAAGTTGTCTGTAAAAAAACTTACTTTGCTTAAATGCTTTTGACGAATATATCCTGACCCCTAGAATAAACAATGAGGTCATCCTTTAAGACTCTTTGCGAAACGTACATATGAGTTACGCAATTTTCCGAACTGCATACTTTTAGATCTGAGTTGTTATATAGTTTTTGTCTTGAAAAAGGATGCATGAAGGAAACTCCTACTTTTATAATCTCTACGCTCTGTAAATACTCTAATTTCTAATCTATGATCCCTCTCAAAGATTAAATAAAAGAGTGAATTTTCTGTATTCTTAATGAATTTCTATTATATCGTTCATTATTTATTTATTTCACGCGTTTCGATATTAAAAATAGGGTAGAATACTGATTTAATAGTTTTTCTGTCAAAAATGTGCAGGTCTTTCCAATCGCTGTCTTTTCTACTGTCTAATTTTCCTATCTCACTGAAAAAAATAAGTGGTAGGCCCAAGTATTTGATTTGTAAAATATGCCGCTGACAACCCTGTTTGCTGCAATAACAACGCAGGTAACAACAACAAAACAATTGTTAAGTTATAACCATTGAAGTAGCTGACCAAGAAATTCCCTTTCTAATAATACTACTATCCTGCAATCTCATAAAAAATTACGAGATTCTCTAATTCAAGTCTCGGATTGCAAAAATAGAATAAACATTTTTCGTAACTATATAGTAAAATTAATTCGCAATTTTTTAAATATCCTATCAGTAAAATACTAAATAATATAATAATATAACTGTTTTATCAGTCGAACCCTAGATTTCTAATTCAATTAGTAAAATTTTCACTAATTCGGACTTGGAGAGTGTAACACTGTTTTTTCTTACATTTTTTTTTTTTTTGAAGAAGAGGATGCTTGAAAATATACAGATTCGCGCGCAGCTGTTTTAATAATCACATATTACATACATAACAGAATACATTACATAATTACATTTGGTAAAATTGAAAACATATATTTGATTTAAAATAACTTTCATGAACAAATAGCTGTATTTATAAAACCATTCACTGACAGCAAAATGTAATAAAGTTAAGTTTTAGCGAAACTTTCAGCCCACAATAGCCTAAATACATTAATTACGTTCAACTATTTTGAAGTATGGTGAAAAATACAATTTTATATATACTCATACCCCGTTAGCGTACGACCCGTTTGTGTGTCGGCTTCTCGGTTGTTCACGCTTGACTGCTCCCGTCTCCCTTTCCCCCCCGCTGTGCACCCCTTGGCGGCCTATAATGAAGCTCATCGCAAGGACAGACAGTGACCTATCAGATGCTGTTTACTTCGCGACTCACTGCGCATATACTTTTGTGCGTGTAAATGTGTAATTATTTTTTTTAGATTATGGCTAAACCAAAGAAAAAACTCTTATATGAGTGAGCGAGTAATCTCTAATTTTGCAACAAATTAAAAACGGAAAATCAAGAAATGCGATCTTAAATAAATATAATATTAGTGAACGTTTTTTACGCAAAATTTTACAGTGCGCCGATGATGTTACTGATAAATCCAACGACTTTGAGTTCAAAAACAGAAAAACAATGAGATCTGCTAAGAATGCTGAAGTAGAGGCCGCTTTATTAAAATGGTTTATCCAAAAACGAGACTCGTGTCAACCGATTTCGCCAGCGACGCTTCAGGAGAAAGCTGAAATTTTAAATGAAATGCTAAAGGGGCCAGCAACTTTTGAAGTAAGATATTAAAAGCGTATGCATTCAGAGATAATTATTGAACTATAAAAATATAAATTAGAGCGTAATAAAATACCACCTTGATCAAAAAGTTTTAGGACTTTATTTTTAAAATCGAAAATACAAGTTAATTCATCCTAATCGATATTGCCCCCTTCAAAGTACTCCCCATCGACTGCAACGCACTTATACCAGCACTTAATCCAATCCTCGAAACATTTTTTATAATCGGATTGCGGTATAGCCATCAGAGCCATCTTCGATTTTTCCATGGCCACATCTCGGATGCTGTAACACGTTCCACGGAGCGGTTTTTTGAGTCGACCGAACAGGAAAAAGTCGCAGGGAGCCAAGTCAGGTGAATTCGGTGGTTATTGGATGATGATAGTTTCGTTTTTAGCCAAATGCCCATGGATAACGATGGCATTGTGCGACGGTGCGATATCGTGGTGCAAAATCCACGAGTTGTTTGCCCACAAATCCGGTATTTTTTGGCAAATTGCTTCACGCAAACGTCTCATAACGCCTAAATAATACTCCTTGTTGACGGTCTGGCCTTCTGGAAGGAATTCAT
>JAUMHM010084747.1:0-12142 GCA_032362435.1 Melikaiella ostensackeni
ATAATACAAAAAATATTTAACTTAATTATTATAAACAATTTTTATAAACAAATTCTTAGGAGTATTTTTTTCTTATAAAAAAAATTGTTTGTTCCACGCTAGTTGTTAAAATTGTTCATGAAATTCATAATTTATAACGAAAAATTAGCATTAGTTAACATTTACCATTTTTATAAACATTTTTATAAACAAATTCTCAATAAATGAGTTTCTCTCATAACTTTATTGATTTTCCTGACCAAAAGTGATTCACAATTGTCTTTAAAGTCATCTATATACTTCGAGCCTAATAAAACATAAATAATATAGATTGTTAATAACAATTTATTTAAACAATTGTCCTAACTGGCCGTTTCCTCGTAGAAAAAAATTATTTTTTCTTTAATTATTATTGGAACGATATTTCTTGCGATGACTAACCAACAAAGTTAATTGGAAATAATTTATGTGATTTTTATAAACATTTTTTCAACAAAAACTAAGATTTGTCATTTTTACATTCAAAAGAGATTTTTTTCACTGAAATTATCCGACAATAAAATAACAGTGAATCAAAAGCAGGGCACGAGACACTAAATAACAATTTGTGTAATTGTTAGTAACAATTTGCGTAGTTGTTAATGACAATTTCTATCAAAAATATTATAATCTGATGTTTGATTGTAAGAAAAAGTTATTTTTTCTTTAGTCATTTTTATGATAAGCTTAATTGTGATATGAAACCAACTAAATTAATTAGCAATTGCTGTATCTGTTTGCTATAAATAATTTTTCAGACAAAAACTATATGCTTACAATTTTCACACAGAAAGAAGACCAGCAATGTGCAGTAATAATCGATATTTATAATAATGAGAATATTATAAAAAAAAAACTTTGAATAAATGAATTAAGATTCAGCACTCGAATCAATCTTGGATTCGAATTGTTCTATTAGTTCTTCGATTTCTTGATCAAGTTCAAGTTCAACTTTGTATTATCACAATTAGAGTTGCTGGATCATTGACTTGGTTCATCAATTATTAAGCCCATCTTCTCTTAGAATTTATTGCAAATTCTCTTTTTAGCATTTCTCATCGTTTCCTTATCCTCTTTCTTGGATATACTCCATTTGCAAATTTGTAACCGATAAGCGATATGGAGATAGACTCCATGAACCTTATCCAGGCATGTAAAGTAGAAAGACCAAATTCAAAATTGGAGACGATTTCTTCCTTTTGCTTCACACGTTCTAGATCGTTCACTTGTGATGGTGTCGATGGTGTCAGAAAGAGCTGTGCAAACTTTTCCATCCACCATAGTTAACTTCATATTTGTTGTAATTATGTACACACCATTAGCCGTGGTAACTGTTGTGGGTCTAAGTTTCTGAACTTGAGTCTTAATATATTTAATTTCAGGTTTTGTGAATTGCTTTGTCTCCTTTGCATATTTAGTCATGATAGGTATACAGCGTTTTGGTGAGAAACTATCAGGAGTCATCCGAACTGTTTCTGCAGTTTGTTTCACCTCCAAGCATATAGGCACCATTGATGCTGTAAAAAAGGATTCATCGGTCAATTTATTGTTATTAAACTTCTGATTATATTTTGGGTCAGTTGATAGTCCATCGATGCCGTATTTGATTTCATAGTCCAAATAAGTGATCATATTTCTATTGTCTGCAGTCGGAAGACATAAATTCGGATCTTTGAAAAGACGTTGAATAGTGTGATCAATGAGGAACTGAATGTCAACAATGGCTCCTTCCCTCGATATTCGAATATTTTAAGGATAACAATCTTTTTTAATCTGTAATACATTCAAATAGGAAGGATAAATGTCAGCCTTTCTTTGTTTGGCCTGCAAGTGAATAGTATTATATTGATACTTTGATAGTCTGACTTGTTGCATTAAAGCTAGAGCTTCTTCTGAAGTGTACGGCACAGATGATTCGAAGTCGGATTTACCCGAAATTTTAAAGTTTTCAGTATCATCAGAATTTAAAAGATCGACTATAGCATTTGCAACTCTTTTTCTTCCACTCGTTCGTAAACTTCGCAGAAATGCATCCTGTATCTCAGCAGCCGTAAAATTCTCTTCAATGGATATTAATTTTCGTCTTTTTGTCGCAGTTGAAGCATCTTCAAATTTCGTATCAGAGCTTCTCCTTCCTCCTTTTAATTTTGTCTCGGAAAATGTAATAACGAAGTCAGTGTTTAGCCACTTTTCGAGTTGACTTTTTATACTCAAACATTCTTTCCATTTTTTTTCTGAAATATGGGTAAGAAATAGAAATTTAAATGATGAGCTACTATTTCTATATGCTCAGGATGAAGACTGTACTCAGTTTGTAAGAAACTTATCAAACCTTGCAAATCAATATTCTCATTGGCAATTAGAAAATCACAGAAATGCAAATGCACATGCAAATTGTTATTTAGTGTCTCATGCCCTGCTTTTAATCCACTGTTAGTTTATTGTCAAAAAATTTCAGTGAAAAAAACGTATCTTTTGTATGTGAAAATGATAAATCTTAGTTTTTTTGAAAAAAATGTTTATAACAATCACATAAAAATTTCTTATTCATCTTCGTTGGTTATTCATCGCAAGAAATATCATTGCAATAATAATTAAAGAAAAAATAATTTTTTTCTACGAGGAAACGGCCAGTTAGGAAATTTGTTTAAATAAATTGTTGTTAACAATGTATATTATTTATGTTTCATTAAACTCGAAGTACCTAAATGACTTTAAAGACAATTGAGAATCACTTTTGATCAGAAAAATGAATTAAGCTATGACAAAAACTCATTTATTGAGAATTTGTTTATAAAAATGTTTATAAAAATAGGAAATGTTAAGTTATACTAATTTTTCGTTATAAATTATGAATTTTATAAACAATCCTAACAACTAGCGTGAAACAAACAATTTTTTCTATAGGAAAAAATACTCGTAAGAATTTGTTTATAAAAATTGTTTATAATAAATAAGTTGAATATTTTTTTATTATTTCTGTTATATGAGTATAGATGCAATAATTCCAGCCGATAGTGAGTTTATTTCTGTATTTTTTTCTGAGATGAAAATTCACAAAGCTGAAATGACCAATTTTGTCACTTTCATTATATATTGTTGCTCACCCCTCGTCCTTTCCTGGTACCCTTCCATCCCCAGGATTTCACCCTAACCCTGCTCTAAACACTCCCCTCCCCCTTTTTTAAATAGCTTAAAATTTCTTCGAATATCTTTGAATTCCGTGGATATCATACATTATAATATTTCTAAATCCCTTTTAAACGATTAAGCCTCCTGAAAATCCCTCGAAATCCTATAAAGACTGCGAAAATCTCTTAAAATTCTCTGAGAATCCACGAAATCTATTGAAATCCTTGAAATTGCTAAAACTCTTGAAAATCCCATACAAGTCCCTTATAACCTATTCAAATCTATGATAATCCCTTAAAATCTCTAAAAGTCTCCTTAAATCGTTGAAATTCCGTGAAATATTTCAAAATATTACGAAATTCCTTCAAATCTTCAAAATCTCTTCAAAATTGATTGAAATCTTTAAAATCCGTGGGAATCTTTCCGAATCTCTTAAAATCCCTTAAAATCTCTATTTTGAAATAATTTAAAATTTCTCAAATTCCTTAAAATCCCTTATAATATTCGGGAATCCTTTGAAATTCCGTTAAATGTTTTGAAATCTTACGAAATCCTCTAAAATCCATGGATATACTTTGGAGTCTTTTGAAATCTGTTAAAATCCTTTGAAATCCTGTGAAATTATCAAAACCCCGAAATCTCTTGAAATCCGCTAAATCCCTTAAATCCTTTGAAATATTTGCAAATCTTTTGAAATCTTATGAAGTCCCTTCACCTTGCTTCAAATCTTTGAAATTCCATTAAAATTCCCTCACATCCTTCAAAATTCGTGAAAAATTGAGATTCTCTCTGAATGTTTGTAATGATACTATGTAATTTCTTCAAACTCTTGACATCTTTTTAAATCATTTGAAATCTGTGAAAACTCCCGTAATCCTTTGGAATCGTTTGAATTACCCTAAAAGTTTTTATAATACCTTAAAATCTTTTGGGATCCCTTGAAATCTCTTAAAATCCTTCGCAATCCCGTGAACTCATCGAAAAATGATTTCAATATAAATAAAATTCTGAATCTAAATTTAAATCTAATTAATTAATTTTGACCTAATTTGAATGCTTTAAATCTTTTGAAATCCGTTAAAATGTCGTGAGAATCTTTTTAAATCTTCGCAAGTCTTATGAAATACCTTCAAATCCCTTCAAATCTTTCCAATTCAGTTAAAATTTCCTGACATCCTTCAAAATTCGTAATAATACTTTGGTATCTCTTGATATCCTCTAAAATCCTTTTAAATCCCGTGACTTCCTTTGAAATATATCCATTAAAATCTCTCAGAATGGTGAAAATCCTTGAAATTTCGTGAATGATTTCAAAGTATTACAAGACCCCTTGAAATTTTTGAAATCCCTTCGAAATTCATTGAAATCTTCAAAATCCGTTGAAAATCCGTCAATTCCGAGTCCCTTGAAATTCCTTAAAATAACTGAAAACACATTTAAATCTTTTGAATTCCCGTAACTTTTTTTGGAATATTTCGGAATCTCTCAAAATCCCTTTGAATCCCATAAAATTCTCTGAGATTCCGTGAAATCTTTTGATATATTTCAAATCGCTCGAAATCGTCACAATCCTATAAAAAACACTTAAAGTCTCTAAAAAATCGATTAAAATACTGAATTCCGTGAAATATTTCGAAATCTTACAAGATCCCTTGATATTCTTGGAATCGCTTTAAATTTCATTCAAATCTTTAAAATTCATGAAAATCTTTCTGAATCTTTTGACATCCCTTACAATATTTGAAAATCCATTAAAATCTTTTAAAAGACATTATTATTCCCCGAAATTCCTAAAAAATCATTTATAATATTCGTAAATCCTTGATAATTCCGTTAAATCTTTTAAAGTCTCACGAAATCCCGTGGAATACTTTGAAATCTTTGCAAATCCTTTGAAATTCAGTGAAATTTTATGACATTTTATGAAATGTCTTCCAATCCCTTCAAATCTTCGAGATCTAATTATTTTTCCCTAATATCCTTGAAAATTCATGAAAATACTTCGGTATCTCTTGAAATCCTTTAACATACGTTAAATTTTCGTGATTTTTTCTGAAACATTTCGAATTCTCTTAAAATCCTTTCCAATCCTCCGAAATCGTTCTTAATTTCTCAAAACCCCTAAAAAACCATCGAAATGTTTCAATATCTCTTAAAATCCCATAAAATCTCTAAATTCTTATTAAACTCCTCTAAGTCCCTTACAATTTTGTAAAATTCCTGGAAAAATTGAGATTTTCTCTGACATTGTACTAGGAGATTTCTTCATATTCTTAAAATCTTTTAAAATCACTTGAAATCTGTGAAACATCTCGTAATCCTTTGGAATCTTCTGAAATACCCTAAAACTTTTGAAATACCTTCAAATCTTTCGGAATCCCTTAAAATCTCATGAAATCTCTAAAAAGCTTTTCAAATCTCGCTAAATTTCGTAAAAATGTTTGCAGTGAAAATAATTCATATCTTGCTGATAAATTGAGTAGAAATATAAAATCTTGCGTAAGAAGGGGAGGTCACAACAATCTTACATATCCTTACAATGAGAGGGGATGGTGGAGGTCTTAAATTGCAAAAATCATCCTTCAGTAATTAATGGACGTTCCCTTCTATTCAGTAATTCGAAATATTTGCTCAAAGAAAAATATATGACTTAGATTGTGAAACTTGTCAAAAGGCTGAGTTACATCATCGTGAATCATACTGCGTCACCTCAACAAATACATCAACGTTTCAAAATGGAAAAACAAGAATTATTTACACACCTTATATATTTCACCATACTTTATTCACTTTAAAAATAATACCTTTTATGCTTATACGCGTACAGAAACACAACGAAATTTGATAAAATGAAACAGCACGCACCTGCCAAATGTCACGTACACAATTTTATATGAAAAATTATTCACAAAAAAGTTTTTTCTAATTTAACAAAACCGTTTTTACTGAACTTTAATATCGAGATACATATAACTACAATCCTTATATACTACCTTACTAACTATATTACAATATCGTCTTCACCATTATTTTTAATGCACAGATTTTGATACACAGATTCTCTTCTTCATTCCTCCAATACCTACATGCTCTTTCCCGCATGCTGAATCTATTGGCAGTATATTCGTTCCCAAAAGCGGCCGAAAGTAGGTATATTTCATGTTCGAAGAAAAAGTATAACGTGTGCGCTTATACTTATACTGATATGCTGGAGTATTTGTTTGAATAAGTTTTTAAAAAAATTCTCAATATCATTTTTATGTTCTTCGAATCCATATTCATTAATTCTGACCAACAGCGAATAGATTCAAACAATTTGTTCATAGATAAAAATAATCGTATTCTTGAAATGGCCAATTTTGTGACTCGGTCCCAGCCGTACGAACTGAGGGTGCAACCGTGTGTGAGGGTGTGAACCGTATGCATTACAAAATTCACTAAAAATTGAGAAGTTAAAACAAAATCAAAAAGGCATAAGCCACTCAGAGAAAAAGTTGTCTTGAAAGAAAAGCATCGTCCTCTTGCCTATTATGTTTTGAACGATGCGAATATCTTCTTTAAACCCAAACATAATTCTTTGCCGAAAGATGAGATGAAGTTTGTCGTAAAAGGATAACAATTGTTGAAAATAGATTATTTTTTAAACAAATGAAGATCCTCTGAACCTTTATTTCAAGAGCAAATTCGATTTGTTTCAAAAAGCATCCTTTTGAATGTGAAAAACCGTTCACCGCAAAAACAACGCAAGTCGGCCTAAGTTGTTCTTGCAGAGTACGGC
Organism: Melikaiella ostensackeni; assembly: GCA_032362435.1. Classification (NCBI taxonomy): domain Eukaryota; kingdom Metazoa; phylum Arthropoda; class Insecta; order Hymenoptera; family Cynipidae; genus Melikaiella; species Melikaiella ostensackeni. The sequence continues at coordinate 6,929 of JAUMHM010084747.1, forward strand.
TCGATTTAAATGCTCATAACTTCATAGAAATTTTGTTTTTCAAATCGGAAAAATATCTTCCGCCTATAATTTCTTCAAAAAAAGCAACATATTTCTTCGCCGAGAAATTCTGCGACTTGAAGTGTAGAGCCTACGTGATTTGAAAAGGATCCTGTCAAATGAGAAAAATCTTCAAACTACTGTTCTCTCTCTTTTATTTGTAATAAAAAAAATGTGATAACATCTATTCGAGTCAAAAAACTTGTCAATAAAACAATTAAAGAAGTAAGAAAATTTATTGTATTAGCTGCTGTTCACCATAAACTATTTCTTTAATAATCAGGAAAAATGTTTAATGACCAGGAATTCCTTTCCTCAATTAAAATGGCTCCAATGAGGTTATATTAAAGTTTCTCATATGTAATTGTATTAAGATCTCACATATTTTTTCCAGAGTATAGTATTTGCTATACAAGAAATTATTTCATTGACGCATCATTTTCCAAACTAAAAAACAGTTAGGGGTCATCCATAAATTACGTGAAACATTTTAGGGGGGTGGGGGTGTAGCCTAGTGTTACACAATGACAAAATGAATTGTGTTACGTAACTTATGGATGGTGGAAGAATGATTGGAATATTTACACCTCATACCTTATTGTTTATTCTCCTTGAAATAATGTTTTCACTATTCCAAGCTTACCCTGAGAGACCGAAGTTTCCAATAGAAAAACATATTTGTATAATGTTATCAGTGAGTGATCCACATATCTCACATGCTATAGAAGCATGATTCTATTTAGAATTTGATTCCAGTAATATACAATTAGTTAAGAAAAAATAATACGTAATCACATAATACATTAAAGCCACTTCTCAGACCTTGAAAAAATCAGTTTGCTTAGCAGTCGTAAATAATAACTATCAGCATGATTTTTGAAGTATGGACTTTTTTCCTATAATTTTTTCAGTTTGAATAATGTACATTCTCGACTTCATCGGAATCGTACATTTGAAAGAACTTAGGATAAATTTAAAAAAAAATTAATTTGTGGACAGAATCAAGATAAGAGTATTTAAATTTGAAACAATTTTAAAATGTTAAAAATTGTAATTCAGGCGTACTCTTAATTATAAAGCATTTGAAAGATCTGAAATTTGTTTGCTTTACAAAGAATTATGAAAATGAAAGAACAAAAATTGTCAATAGAGAAAAAATATTAAATTAAGGCTCCGATAGAATAAGGCGAAAGCATTTCTTGGCTCACGCGCGAATGAAGTCTGAAAAGGCAACAAAAAATTTGTAAATATTGGTATTTTTTGTGGTCATTTTAGAGACATTTCGAATTTTCAAAAGATCAGAAAGCCAAATTCTATGTTAAAGTTAGAGTTTATCAATATGGCAAATTTGAGCCTCAAAAGGTTCAGGGTTACATTCTCATATCGGCCCTCGCGCTCGAGTGCGGTTTAAAAAATGAGATGATGCAGAAAAAATAAAATAAGAAAAAGGAAGAATAAGAACTGTTGAAAAGTGGTTTCTACTAGTTTCTTAGAATGTTGCAAAACCTATAGTTTTTTGAATTTGCATCGATAATTTGTAAATCATGCTTTTAAGATTTTTGAAAATTGGGAAGCATTATTCCCTCACATGTAAGGCGCATTAATCAGATAAGAAAAATGTATTCCTATGAAGAATTCTGAATATGTATACATTTTTTCAAGGAAAGCTAATATTTCTTTAGCATCAAGCAAAAGAAACTTCAAGGTCGATGATGAAATTATTGAAGAACGTATTTTTTTCTCGAAAAAGAGGGAATATTTCGCTATAAACCTTGATACTGTAACGTATCTTTCAGTAATATGATACACTTACTATAAATACAACGTTTCCTTTGTGCATAAGAATCATTGCCAATTCATAATGTGTATAGTTTTTGATGATTAATAATGATATAAAATCACATTTTAGAAAAAATTATTCTTGATCAAGTTTTGGTGAAGGAATGATTTTTCATCATGAGCGTGTGTCTGGATTTTAGTTTTTAGTTTTGGAAAGCTATGATTCAAATGAATAATAAAATAGTCCGGTGTTCCATGGCACACATGATATTTCGTTTAACACATGTTATAAGTTTTGTTTGAATAAACGTTAATTTATTTCAAATGATTTTCTCTGATTATATCAAACAGTTGCTTATATCTTATATGTGATTATGCATTACATACGTAATTTTTCATTCTGTTTCATTTTTAAAGCAATTAGTCTCAACAGGTTTATATCTCAAACATTAACCCTGAGAGGCATTGACGCAACGGTTGTATTAAATTTTGTGGGCAAACCTTGACGGTAAACGCCCCAGGACTATCTTCTTTCCTTTTCTAAAAATATTATTTTTCCAGTTTTTGGGACCCCTGGGATTTCTATTTTTTAAATGGTTCCGAATTTTGACTATATAAAAGAATTTCTAGGAATTGGGAATTAGGCTTCATGTAGTATTTGATTTATTTATAATTTCCTTGAATTTTTCATGGACATATTCTAAGAGGTTAGTTTTTTTTCTGTTTGAGGTAAGTCCCTATAATCGATTCCTGATTTCCATCTGAAACCTCAAGAGTTTGATGAGAACAAATATTCACCCATGATTTTAGACAAAAATACTAACCTAGCAATATTCATAATTAACTTTTGAATTTGTCAATTAGGGATTATATTCTAAATGAAGCCTTGGCAGAAATATCGTTGGATCAACAAATATCTGTTTTGGTGGAGTCTTTGTTCAAGCTTCCAGCATATATGGATGAACTTTGTTATGTGTCATATTTATTTCAATGACATATGTACACAAATACTACGTTACAGAACAAAGAAGTTTTCGGCAATAATTTCTTATCACACTATGAACAAATATAAAAAAAAATATCTTTGTTGATCGAACGTCATGCATTCATTGATATTCTTGTAGATTACAGCTCAAATAAAGTTATTTCATTATTCCAGATATTTAATAAAGGTGTGACCAGATTCATTACAAATCAGGAAAGTTCTAATACTTCGACTTGAAGTATCAAAAACTGTACATTTTTTCATTAAACTTCGATAGTTTTTGACGTAATTGAGATGTTCAAGTTTCCTTTCCAGACTCACATGAAAAATAAACTTTCATTTGGAACATAAAAACAGTATCAAAACTTACTGAAACAAAATTGATCTACAGTTGGTTCATTTTGAGCAATACATTGATCGTGACAGTGAACGTAGCTGAAGTTCATAATGAGTTTGCGAGAAAATGAGCTGAAATAAAATTCAAACATCAATTTTTTCTGTGTCCGGCAAAGTTTACTGTCTTTTTTCGAAATCGGCCAGAAAAATTGAAAACAAATCAAAATCAACAAAATAGCGGCGATTTTTTTGAAGATATAAAAATACTATTATAACAAAAAACCAACAAATATATTGTTTACCAATGTTTTGTTATTTCCCCTAAAAGGAACACAATACTGCGAGTATTATGCGGGCCAAAATATTTTGGAAACAGAAAAATTCTTTTTTACAAAATTGATTTCTTGTATTTCTCTCAGAAATGACGGATGACCTGTTACTCATTCATAATATCTTGCATATCGCTTACGAGAAAAATGAGAAAATCTAATTCTCAGGAAAAAAAATTATCCACCCTCCAGAAATGGTCTAGCTCGAATAAAACTTACAGGATTTCTCAATAATGAAAGAAGAAATTTAACGTTTGGCAATATATATTTAATAGAAAATGAGGTCAGATAAACACCACAGGGTCCTCCTGGGAGCAACTGCAATCTGAAAATGACACAGGCTCCCAGCAGAACCGCGGTAAATCACATGGAATGTTTTTGGCACGCGGGTATGGCTTCGAGGTTACGAGATAGCGATGGTTTCGCATCTCCGAGAGCACCGATCACAAGGACAATTATTTTAACCAAATATTCTGGGTATAATTGTGGCTGCTCCCTTAGAAGGCTTTGGTGCTTCTCCTTCTTCTTCTCCTTGTCTGTGATGTTGCTGATAAACGCAGTCGAGAATTCGATCACGAACATGGTTCGTATTTCGAAATCGAGAAGTACGATGTCAGGCCTCAAGTGTTCAATAGGGACTTTTAGTTTCAGTAAATTCGGCTATATGCTATAGGTGCTCAAAATGTGCATGACACGCTCTGCACCTATCGCTGGAAATTTTCTCACGTAAGATGCGGCTACGATATACCAAGATGGAAATGACACTGTCCTGACACGCGAAAATAAAACCCTCAGTGCCCAAATCAAGTCCTGATGATTCCAGAAAATCAAACGTTAGCTCCATCGACAAGAACTGATCTTCTACATTTCTGTGAAAGTTTCTTTGCATTTTCTTGTCGTGAAACTGTTCGAGGAAGTTTTTGATCTCTGCTTTCTTCAGCCGGGCTTAAAGAAGTGGGGCGTTTAGATAAAGTAATGCACTTCCTTCACCTCTGATGTTGAGATCCTGGCCATGGGTCTCGGCCGCCAGCTCCGCAGCTTTGTAAAAGAACGCTTCTTTGCCAATCATCTCGTGATTCCTGACCACTTTCAGGAGAGGATCTCTTCCACTTACCACGATGTAAGCTGTATCCAGGATAATTCGGTTATGAAGACACTGGATATTTAGAAGTCCGCGCCCGCCCTTACGGCGTGGGATGTATAAGCGCATTTGAAGTAGAATGTTTTGCTAGTTGAATGTTTGATAGAGCGCATTTGAAACTAATGAAGTTAGTGAAAGAAAGTTTCAAAAATGTTTATTTTCGATGAAAATCGCACAAGTCCCCTCCCATTCCACTTTGTTTCCTCGATAACTCCGTTATCATAGTGGTACAATACTTTTTACTGGTGGTGCATTCAAAGTTTTTCAAGATTACATATTATGAAATAATATTTTCGAAAAAGGGGGGGTTAGCGTGTCACCAGCCCCATCCCACCTTAATACTCGTAATAGCTCCTACAGTTTTGTGGCGCAAAATCTTTACTTTGTGGTGCAATGGAGCGCATTTAAGGTGCAAGAGGAAGCATTAATGATTTTTCATATAAAGAAGTATGAAATAAAATAGTATATTGTGTGACGAGGAAGGTAAGTTGGTCTTTACTAAGGAGTGTAAAATTTTCTTCACGAGGCCAGGGCCGGCGGAGCAGATTTTGGCTATCTCTTTCGCTCATTAAGAGGTGTGAATGTAGACAAATGAGAGTGAGCGA
>JAUMHM010084748.1:0-12141 GCA_032362435.1 Melikaiella ostensackeni
ACAAAAGACGATAAACGTAAATTGTTGAAAAATGTTTATTCTTTCAAATCTAATAATATTTGATTCGAAATATCTGTCTTCGGTGCCGAACGTTCACATAACTCAAAATTTCAAATTTACGATATAAAACGACCTCAAGTAATGAACAGCCAATCTGGATTACAACAACAATGATTGTGAGACTCTCGAGACACATCGTGACACAACCATTTTAGGATTTTAAAAATTGTTTTAATGAAATTTTAATGAAAGTTTCTTGTAAAAATTGGTAGGATGTTTTATAAAATTGAACTAGAGGCTCATTTTTCCGTCATGTAGATTAAAGTAATAGCAATTTTCTCTTTCAGAAACAGAAATGGTTTTCATTATTTTTTTTGCTTTTAAACTTTTAAATTCACTTTGAAACGTTACTTTTACATTGTCGAATTTCTCTTATTCAATTATTGAGTAATTGTGCACGCTGCATTTGAAAATAACTCGATTTGGAACGTTTGTGAATCAAAATTTTCACAACTTGAACAATCAATATGACAAAATAACATACTTAGTGAAATAAGAGATTTCTCATTTAAAAAATGTAAGACAAGTGTTGAAATATACTTCTATGAGAATTAAACAATAAGAAAATTCAAATTTGGCGCCTCTGGCACATCTATGATAGGTCAGGTACGTCAGATTAGGTTAGGTTATCCAGAAGGTGATGCTTATGAATTCTTTATGCTAAACTTCCGAAAGTTTTGTTCCACAGTGTAAATTTTCAAACAGATGACATTTTTTTTTAGATGTTCACTATGTAAACGGTGCAAACTAACAAACACAGCGTGGAGGGAAGATTAATGCTCTCAGAATTCTTTAACTTCTGAACAGTCTACACCTGTTCCTACTTCGCAATCCCAGATCCCGTTTCTCTATATTATTTATATAATTAATAATGTTGATGATAAAAATATTTATAATTTATTTATTTCCTTACCCCTTCTTATTTGCTCCGCCCGGTCTCGGTAAATGGCAACATCGCAAGATCCTGCACGAAATCCAAGACTGGCACGTTAGCTGTACGTAAGGGGTACGTAAGCCGCTCGACTGTACAGCACGACTGGTTGCACGTGATTGGCTGGCGCTTCCCCTCGCAGATCGAGGACAGTCAAATAAATAATAATTTCGACTATACTCGATAAGTCGGAAGAATTAATGGCTTATTATAGTTGAAATTGTTTTTCTTATATTGAAAATGTAATGTTACGCAGTAGCCAATATTTTATAACAATTAAGTTCGAAGATATCCTGATTTAACAAAATTTTCTTGAATTAAAGAACATTTTCGATAGTAACAAAGTTATATAATAAGTCATTTTTAGTGGAACGCTGAATTTACAATTTTCTTAAGTTAGAGAACAGAGTTTTATAAAAATTGATTTTGAGTGAAATGTTGATTTAATACAATTAATTGTGAGTGAAACGCTGATTTTACAATTTTCACAAAAAAAAAAATTTCATAGTAACGAAGTTATGAAACAATTTACTTTGAGTGAAGCATTGATTGACAATCTTCCTGAATTGAAGAACAAAGTTTTATTAAAATTGATTTTGAGTGGAACGCTGATTTTATACAACTAATTGTAAGTGGAACGCTGATTTTAAAATTTTTCAAAAAAGATTTTAATGGTAACGAAGTTGGGTAACAATTCATTTTGAGTGAGGCGTTGATTTACAGTTTTCCGGAATTGAAGAACGAAGTTTTATAAAAATTGATTTTAAGTGAGACGCTGATTTAAAAATTTTGCTACAAATTTTTTTTATAGTAACGAAGGTATGTAACAATTTATTCTGAGTGAAGCATTGATTCACAGTTTTCCTGAATTGAAGAACAAAGTTTTATAAACATTGATTTTGAGTAAAACGCTGATTTTCTACTATTAATTGTAAGTGGAACGCTGATTTTACCATTTTCTTAAATAAAAATTTCATAGTAACGAAGTCAAGTAACAATCCATTTTGAGTATAGCATTGATTTACAATTTTCCTAAACTGAAGAAAAAAGTTTTATAAAAATTCATTTTGAGTGAAGCGCTGATTTTATACAATTACTTGTGAGTGGAACACTGATTCTACAATTTTTCTAAAGAAATTTTTGAAAGTAACGGAGCTGTGTAATTATTCATTTCGAGTGAGGCACTGATTTACAATTTTTCGAATCGAAAGACAAAGTTTCATGAAAATTGATTTTTAGAGAAACGCTGGTTTTTGCAATTTTCCTGAATTAAGAGAAGAAGAGAAAAGAAAAGAAAATTTGATAGTTAGGAAGTTATGTACCAATTAATTCTAGTGGAGCGCTGATTTCACAATTTTCGCATTAAAAAACTTTTTAACAGTAACAATTAATTTTGAGTGAAACGTAAATTTACAATATTCCTTGAATCAATGGACATTTTCAATATTATCAAAGTTTCATTATGCAGCATCTTCCCTTCGCAAATCGAGGATGGGCGTGACGCGTCCATCGCCTAGGTTGTAGAAACATTATTTTGAAACTAAAGCTTTTAGGATATTAATGAGATAATTCCGTAGATTGCAATTGTAAATACAGTCTCGGATCTCATTAATTTTTAATTGGTATTTTATTAGAGGCGCTCTAGTTTTGTTCATAAGTTTACTCAAACTATACATGAAAGTGTACTATTTTACCTACACCCAGAAAAAGGTTTGGTAGAATCAACAAAATTTTGGTTGATTCAGCGCTAGAATATGGTTATTATATGGACAACAAAATATTGGGTTGACCCAAGAAAATTTTATGGTTAGTGAAATCTGCTTGATTATACCATATCTTTTGGCTGATCCAAGGAAATATTTTGGTTGGTCAAAGGGATTATTTTAGTTGATTCAAATAAGTGTTTTTGTTGGCCTGAGAAAAGATTTTGGTTGATTCAACCAAAACTTTTAGTGCATCTAATTCTAAAGGACCCCGCACAATTTACATTGTCAATGTCTTACCGTGGAATCGTCTCATCTTGTGCTAATTATTTGGTAGTTTATTGAACTACTAAATATCACGAGAAGGGACGATTCCGCGGTAGGTCACTTGAAATGTAAATTGTATGGGATCCTTTGTTTATTTGTTTCAAAAAATCGTTTTGTTAATTTATCGAAAACTTAATCACGCAATCTTATAGGTATGTAATTGTACAAATTCAAATAATCTTGCGTATTTTCCACTTAACAACGCAAGCATATATTTTCAGCAAGATTATTCATAAAATAATACAGTTTTTCTGCATAAAATAATATTTTTTTTGTACCAGATAAGACGTAAAGGAATAAATATATGAAGAACATCTTTCTGTATTACAGAAAACCCTTTCGATTTATTATTTTATGACTCATCTTGGAAATAATTGGAGAGCAATGTACAGTTCTTGAGCCCCTATTCGATTCCGTTTCCGGATAACTCATTTTGATAAGGATCACCGAGATGCAAACAGATTACTTTTTTAGGTTTTTTCGCGAAGCTACGAACTCTCGCACGTGCACTGTCATCTTGAATCAAATAAATGCAGTTAACAACACGATTTTGTTGAATGAAGAAAATTTTTTTTCTGGGTGTACCAGTGAGGCTAAATCGCAAGTATTAAGAAAATCAATTGCAGTTACTCTCGCATCAGTAAACATTCGAATTGTTTATAGAAACAAAAATTTGCGATTTGTACATTATCAACAAAAATTTTTCCTTTTACATGATGTATTATCTTTTTATGCCAAAAAAGGGTGAAGAAGTTGATTGATTTCTCTAAATGGAGAGAGAGAAAATGAACCTTTTCGATCTCAACTGCCATATGATTGAGACCGTGAAGGGTTAAACATCTTTTCAAAATACCGGTGTGTTTTGATTCTCGATGTGTCTGATTTCCATGCTCGCGAAAAGTCCTGAGAGAGGAAAAATAATATTATTTTCGATAGAAGCGATCTTCAGAAAAGAAATTATCATTACTAGTCTTACTTTTGAATAAAAATCAACGTTCATATTCTACGATTTATGAAATTTGTCATACAGAGTAGGAATAATTAAAAAAATTATATTTATAATTCAACATACACTTAGGTTGAGGTTACTGTTCATATTTTCCAAGTCTTATTTTCAGAAAACACAAGCTTATATTTAAAAAATTATAGTAATTTATGTATATAAGGCAATTAAGGTTAAAGTTATTGTCTGCATATTAAATGATCATTTTTCTTATCAAATTATAGTTTTTAGTTTTATTTCAAAAGAATTTACATTCTATGATGTGCAAAATTTTGTTCATCACCATTTTATTATCTTTCAGGTTTTGGAAATGCACTGAAATTGAAATAATTATCTTGATTTTCCTAATTATCATTCCTAAAAGGTCAAAATTTATTATCTGTAGATTATAATGCAATACAAATATCATTTTCTTTAAAATTTTGTGATTTCAATATATTTTCTTGCACTACAATTAAAATAATAAGTTAGGCGGATAATTTAATTTTTCAATCGTAATTATAATTGAATAGTATATATATAGTGTATATATACCTGTAGAGTGTTTGTGCTATGTGAAATTCGGCAGTTCGGGTTAATTTATAATATCCCTGTATTCTGGATATCAATTGTTCGAATAAAATGATTAGGGCATAGTAGGTGGATTTGTGTAGGAAGTAATATTGTGTATAGCCATCCGTTATGAATTTCTAGTGGTGTGAAAATAGGGTATTCAGCAAATGCTGCATATAATTGACATTTATATGGGGCTGATTAAATAAGTAGATTTGTTTCGCAAATGGGGTTGATTTTCATACTGTTGGTGAGAGGAGTGAAAGGACAGATTCTTTCCGAGATCGTTACATAAGAATCTCTTTTAGAGTTTTATTTTCCTGCGAAGTAAATTTCCTTATCCTCGAATGGGCCGATATAATTAAATTGGGGTTTAAATATATTGTTATGATTTGGTCTCCATTTATTCTGTGGTAAATAGGAGCTGAATGGGTTTTGAAAAGTGTAATATCCTTAGGGGCAATAGCTAGAAGAATATGGATAAAAACGAGTTTTTCGTCTAATTTGGAATATTGAAAATTAAAACTTTTGATTACGTCATGAAGAATAGGGTTTGGTGAAATTTTTAAAGAAATTTCTTGAAGTGTCTCGGGAAGGAAATCTGGTAGGACCAAGGGATGCAGTAAATTATTTGTAGCTAAAGTGAAAGTACATAAAAAGTAGTATATACATACATACATATATATATAGTACATATTCGTGGTCACATTGGCATTTCAACTTGTCCATTTATGATAAGATAAAATATTGTAATGGATTATTTCTTTGAAAGTGAGTTTTTTTGCTATGTAAATGTATTTATATTTCCACTGAAAAGTTTGATTTCCTATAATTTCTATTTTTTCGATTTTTGTTTGAATCTGGTGAATTTTATCAAATGAATCTTGAAGGGTCATTCTGGAATAAAGGTCAAATGTATTATTCAGAGAAAAAATCAATTTGTTATTAATGTTCATTACTTTCATTTTTCGATGCTTAATTTTTAATTCTGCTTGACTTTTATCGCAAATCTGCATATACCGTTTAGAAGGAGGTAACAAATATTTAAAGTTTTAATTTAAATCAGATTTGAATTTTAAATTATCTTTAATGTCAAAATAGGATACTAAATGAACTTCATCATAGATGACTTTAATTTTTTTAACGTTTCAAAATAAATGCCTGGGGTATTGGTAAGAGAATTATTCATTTATAATAATTCATACAAAGCATTAACCTTCATGCGTTCGCGCCAACTTGAGTCACACCGGCGCTCACGCGGGCTGTCAATTGACCGCCCACGCTCTTTCATGATTATCATACTGTTTTCCGTTCTTTTCGTAAATTATTCACTGCCAAAAACGCAAAGGAACTCTGATACAACTCGGCAAACACCTTTTTGATCAAAATTCTTTATTTAAACAACATATAGTTAGCCATCAACATAATATAGATTCTAGCTTGAACAATATTTTTTTTCAACTTTTTTTCGGCAAAAATATAATTTTTTTTCAATAAAACTAGAATAAAACTACAATGAATCTTAGTATAATTGACACATGAAGAAGTAACTCTGGCCCATGAAGAAGTAAATTGAAAGCATCAACTTCAAAAAAAGGCACTTGAAAAAAAGTACATAACCTGACACTTGTAACTTGAAAACTGAGTGGGATGAGGAGGGTGGGTCAATATAACTTGTGCCGGAACTAGCGGTCATAAGGGTAAATAAAGAATACATGCCCCTCCCACCTCACCCAAAGCTCACTGGTGAGCGCGTCATTCGAAATTCCAAAAAGGCGGTCACTTGATCCAGTCTTCCACTTTGTTTTTAACGGACTTTAGTTTTGTGAATTTTGAAGATTCACGTTCCTAAAATTACCGTCCCGTTTGAGAATTCTTCCTGAATTATATTTAATTCTCATACATAAAGTTTCGTAGAATATACAGAAACGTAGGTCTGTAATTATTACGGATTTTTTCTCATATCCGCTACATCGTAACGAATTCTGTAATTCCTCGATTACAAATTTTTTCCGTGTAGTGGCGACTGGATATTTGATAAATTGATGTAATAATTTATGTAACAATATAACAATGTGACCATTTAAATACACTCGATGTAGAAATGTAAATGAGAAATGGTTAAAACTTATGGAAATCATACAATCCCTTAAAAATAAAAGAAAACATATAAAATTAAAAGCCATTCTAAATACGAGTAGTCATGATTTAGTACACAATATTTGTGTTTTATGAGTTTTAACAATTTTTTATTACATATTGTTCATTAGCGATAAAATAAATTGTTATTTAATATTAATAAAAGGCGAAACTGGATAATCATGGCAAAACGGCCCACGAAGGAGGATTGAACCTATGTTGGCCACAAATTTTCTTGTGATAAAAAACTGGTTCTCATAATTTCATTTACATATTTGAGAGGCAAATCAGAATTTCTAGAATTAATAAAAATTTTGGAGAAAAAAAAAGTTTAAAAAAGTTTGGAGTGCCAGAGTCAACAAAATTGCAAAAAAATAGTTTAGTGTAGTAATATTTTTGTGGAATTTTCAGGTACGATCAGCATCTAAATTTTTTTATTTGTTTGCTTTTATTAAAAAATCCTTCTAAATATAGTTTGACATGCAACCAGAAGTAATTAGATACATAACACAGTATGATATTAAAAAAGTTATGAGTATGCTTATTCTAGAAAACGCTTGATCACTTTTAATTAATTAGGATAATTAACGTCATTAAAGTACGTAAGTGTGAATTATTTCAACTGAGAATACTGATCCAAGGAATAGAGGAACGATTTTTTGTTTGGAATTTACTTTCTAGCTCCACAATTATTTTTCAACAGGGAGGTGATTGCTGGAAAAAGTCAATCGATTTAAAAAAATTAAAAACCAATTGTTCCAAATATTGGCTTGGAAAATCAATTTGTTAAAGGATTTTTTGAGAAGTGGTTTCATTTTGTTTTATTTTTTAGAAATCTTCAATATTTTAGAATATACCCGTGTGGAAAAGGCCCTGTTTATCCCTTTTGAATGTTCGCTCCCGTCAGGGACCCATATGTACAATCTATAGGAGAGAACCCACGAGGGCCCCACAGGTGACCCTGCTTATTGCCCTCGTGCATCAGCTCACAAAAATCAAACGATTTTATTGTTGAAATAAATAGTCTTTTGTGCCGAATAGTAATAATATCTCATTTAAATATACAGTTACTGGCAACAAAGATAATTTTCACAAATTTCGATGTGCGTGCGGGGTGTTTGTCTGAAAAAGAGTTATGAACAATGTGATAAATTGGTCATAAGGAAAAAAGGAAGTCTGATAAGATGCTGGTCATGAATTTAAATCCCGGTCGAGGAGACTGCGAGGGGCCCACAAGGGCCCATGGAGAGCAACCACGAGAAAGGCTCGTACTGGATCCTAATATTTTGAGACATTTTCATTATTAATTTTAAATATTGAAAAAAATCATTAATGCTTCCTCATAGAGGAAGAAAAGTGATCATCAAATGAGCACCATACACTTATAAATAGAAATAAAACTTTGTATTAATTTTGTTTGTTTTCACTTGTGGAAACACCCATGATCGAATTCACAGTTAGTTTATGTTGGTAAAATTACATAAAAGAAAAGTAATTATCTTCATTAATTACAAGTGATCACTGACTATTGTAAGAGCTGTAAGCTGAAGTTCTTGGACTGAAAAATACATTATTTTATTCCTATTTTTTACGTAATATCGGTGTTCGAACTTTTTGAATATGACGCACTTCTTGTGAGTCATAAAATAGAATGAAAAAAGTATCTAAATTTTTGAGTGAAAACGTAATAAAATAGTGGCGTTTCATAAATTTTTTGGTGATTATCACTTTAGAAAGTTTGAAAAAAATTTGCGTTGAAATTTGAATATTAAAAGAAAAAATCGAACTTCATATTAGCAATTTGAATCAAAATTTTCCAGTTTTATTTTACACTAAAAAATATTTTTGGGTACTTTGAAAAAAGCATTACCGTAAAAGGGGCTAAGCGGCGCGTGTGGGGTAAACCGACTCACCCACAATTTTCTTCTTTATGAGTCATTATATCTTTCTCTGAATAACAAATTTTATGATTAGCGATTGTTTTATTTTTCGCAAATCTTAAACTTTATTTTAAAGCTTGTTTCATCCAGTTTCGTTAGTTATGAAGTATGCAAAGTGTAATCGTATAGAATTCGCAGTTTTGGAAATTTGATTAGATTGTGTGAAATAATTCGTGAAAAAATTTATTTGCAGCAGCTTGTTAAAATGTGTGCAATGGATCATATTTTCTGGCAAAAAAATAGTTTAATTTTTTATCCAATAATTAAATGTTCTACCAGAACAATTTAACTTTTACCAAATAATATGAGTTTTCAATGAAAAAGCTCATTTTCGAACAAATAGTTTAATTTTCGACAAAATTGTTGAGTTTCCAAGCCAAAAAAAAAACGAATTTTATACAAAGTTGAATTTTCAATCCGAAAATATGCATTTTCAACAAGGATGTTAATTCATAACCAAATAATTGAATTTTCAACCAAGGAGGTAAATCTTTAAAAAAAAGTAGTTCAACTTTCAATCAAGTAGTTGAATTTTCAACCAAAAAATATGGGTTTTTAACCATATAGGTAAATTTCCTTCCAAAAAGATGAATTTTTTAGCAAAATACTTCAACTTTCAAACAAATAGTTGAATTTTCGACAAAAAATATGACTTTTTAAAAAAATAGTTGTATTTTCAACAAAGTAATTGAATTTTCAACTGAACAATAGAATTTTTAACCAAACGAGATAAGTTCCGAACCCAAAATAACCCAATAAGAAAATCCAACTATTTTTCTTTGAAAGTTATTTCTTTTCAATTGAAAAGTCTACTATTATATTTTTGGTTCAGAAATCATCTTTTTTGGTTAAATATTCTACTATCCGTTTGAAGATTCAATTATTTTTTGGAAAATTCGTTTTTTTTCGTTGAGAATTAATTTTTTTAAATCAAAGTATAACTAATCCTTTTTTGGCTGTAAATTAAGAGGTCTTAGTCAAAAAATTAACTACTTTGTTGAAAGTTGAACTGCTTTGATAAAAATAATTTTATTGGTTTGCAATATTGAACTATTATGTTGAAAATTCGTTATTATTGTGATTGAAAATTAATTTTTTTTAAACTACAAATTTAATTATTCCATTTTTGGTTGAGAATTGATCGTTTTTAGTTGAAAATTCAATTACTTGGTTGAAAGTTAAACTACTTCGTCAAACATTCATTTTGTTGGTTGAAGATTTTACTATTTGCTTTAAAATTTCCTTTTTTGTTGTTTAAACTAATAATGACTTAATAATTCTTCAATAATTAATAGTTAATAATACAATTTTTTGAACTGAAAATTTAACTTTTCCATATTTGGTTGAAAATTTAACTATTTTGTTGAATTCAACTGTTTTTGATTTCAAATTAAAATCATTTTTGCTTGAAATATCTACTATTACATTTTTCTTTAAGAATTCATCTTTTTTGTATAAATTATACTGCTTTTGATTTAAAATTAAAATCTTTTTTTGATTGAAATATAGTTTTTATATTTATCGTCGAGAATTAATCTTTTTCGAATGAAAATTCAACTACTTTGTTGCAAGTTAAACTTCTTTGTCTAAGTTGAAAATTGAACTATTTTTTTGAAAATTTTATCATTTTTTTATACATTCATCTTTTTGGATTGGAAATTCGACTGATTTTTAAAAAATTCGTCTTCTTAACTTGAATTTTCAACATTTTGGTTCAAAATACAACAGTTTTGGGTTAAAGTTTAATCTTTTTTGTTAAAGAATTCGACTCATTGGTTGAAAATTCATCTTTTTAGGTTGAAAGTTCAACTATTTTGTTGAAAATTCGTCTCTTCCGTTTTAAAGTTCAACTATTTGATTGCAAAAGCAGCTGTTTAGTTGACAAAATATTTTTAAGAAATTCATTTTCGTATAGGTTGAAAATATAACGACTTTGTTAAAAAGTCATCTTTTTTTTTCGGAAAATTTAACCGTTTTGTTGAAAATTCGTCTTTTTGGATAGAAAATTCGTCCCTCTTGGTTGAAAATTCACCTTCTTCAGTAAAAAATTAATCTTTTTTACTAGAAACAGCAGTGAGAAAATAACAACAAAATAATGTATAAAATATAAAAAGGGCTTATGTACAAAATTTATACAACCTGTTTGAATAAAATGATTATCAATCATGATGAATGTGCTAAAGATTCAAAAATATCACTGACTTTGAAACTTTTCTTTGAAACTTTCAGCTGAGAGTTTCAACCACGTTTCATACCAAGTTTAAAATTTATACTTTTCGAAACTTTCGGCTTCAAGTTTCAAAATTTATAAATTTTCGAAACGGCACTTTGCTATTATGAGTTGACATTTGACAGACAGACTGTGAATAGTGAATAGTGATTGGACCAACTCGAAGTGATAACTTACCACAAATTCCTTATAAATTACCTTCAATTACCGATGAATCACCACAAATTACCGAATTTTTCGTAGTATATAATATTCGAAGATTTCAACAATTTTCGGAAATTTTCGGTAAATTTAGGTAATTTTGCCATAAAATTCCGGAAAATTCGTTCTGATTGTTTCTTATATCGAAAATTCCATGCATTTGTTACAGAACATATCGTATGCAACAGGTGCTGAAAAAAGGCAGTTGTAACTCTAGTGAAGTTTACAGCACTTGCCATAGGCTAACTTCAGGTCGTTTCCGGCTCGTTGACGGCTCGCTTCCCACTCGCCTACAACTTTCCTTGGATTCGCCTCTGGCTCGTTCAGCAAACTTGACACTCGTGTAGAATTGACTACTTTCCGCACTTGTAGCTCCATATACGAGGGTCGCTTGATAAGTAAGCTAAATTTTCCGCTAGATGACGCCAAAATGCATTTTGTAGTATATGGTCAAGAAATATCGCTCTTCAAATTAAGCTCTGTCAAGCTTCAGCCAAAACCGACGTCTAGTTTGCGTTTGGCATACGTTTGAAGTGAGCGTGTCAGTAGTTTTCGGAAAAATAGAGAAAGAAGAGTTCCGTGCATTGATGAAAACTTTTTTATTGAAAAAATTGGACGGCCGCGCAGATCAATGCGGAATTAGACAAAGTTCACGAAGAGTCTGCTCCTTCGTTCAAAACTGTTTATTTCTGGATAAATGAATTTAAACGTGGCCCAACCACAACTAAAGATGAAGCGCCCTTCGGACGTACAATTGAAGTCACCACATCGGATATGGTGGAAAAAATTCATCATTTTCATATGGTCGTCATCATCAAATTCATATGGTTATGGATGATTGCCGCGATTGCGGACTCCCGATCAAAAGCGCAACCGAAAAGACGTTTCATCGCAGCGTTTGGCAAAGTTTAATCGGAATCCGCAGGACTCTTTGCGTCGATTCGTGACTGTGGACGAAACCTGGAACCACAATTATACACTAGACGTGTGCATTTTGTCGGATCGAATATGGCATTTTCGATTCGACTCGCGCTATCGTCGGATCGGTTTTTTTC
>JAUMHM010084749.1:0-12141 GCA_032362435.1 Melikaiella ostensackeni
AATTTTATTTCGGATTAAAGCAAAATTATTTTTATAAAGAAAAATTTGTATTTATTTTACAAATAATGACTCATCCTAGTCCCAAACTATTTACCGACAGTCCGGAGGAGCCCGGCTAATTTTTTTCAACCAATAAAATAAGAGATTTTCGTTCATTTGTTTCTCTACAAATGAATTTTTAACTTTTAATAGGCTAATTTTTACCTCGACTCCAACTTTGAGAGTTAGGTTTTTGAATATAACCCTGATTACTTGATTAGTTTTCATCCTTGGGCGCTGGTGAACTGTATTAAGAATCACAGCGGAGTCTCTCACTACAGTCCGCGGTCGAGACGTCCAGCCGCTAGCGACTTTAGACATTAATAATTTCTTCAATATTAATTCGATTGGACTAACACTTTCCAGAAAACTTCTTTGTACTGTAATAAAATTTCTAACTGGAAATTTTTCGTTACTCAAACTTCGCTCCATGAAAACACATGAAAACACACATTAAAAACGCGATGTAGAATGTTCACGAAAATGTAAACACCAAAGTGTCAGCAACTCCAATGCACGTGTTTGACTCTTTCTTGGTTCTCGCTCGCGAGGAAAAAAAGACAGCCTGATACGCAGCACGAAACGACGCAAGGATGTGCTCCGACCAAGCCGCCGTCTCTCGTGCTACTCCCTCCACTCGAGTTTCCTGTCATTATATACGTACTTGAGAAAAAGATACGCAATGAAATTTTGTATCGAAATATACTTTGAAAAAATCAAAATTCGTAACCTCATTTTCAAATGGCCAGGTGGTACGGTGAAATTAGCTAGAAAAAGGCCAATTTCCAGAAAAGAAAGATCAAGTTTTTTTCTTCATAATCATATCCCTGAAGATATTAGAAATGAATATAAAAAAATTTCCCCATTGGCTCGGTGATGCATACATCCCTAGCCTCGAAAAACATCCTTTAGGCGGGTAGCAGCGTTGGTTTTTGGCTACTATATACGAAAGGGTGCATCAGAGAATAAAAGTGAATAGAGATGAAAATATTTAAAATAGAATTTGCAACAAAAAAAGTTTCTATACATATTTACTGTGCAGGCCATAGGTGCTAAATAATAAGATCCAGGTGCAGGGGGGGGATGCTTAGCCGTATGGCGTGAAATGTACTCGCACGCTCAATTTTCGGCCCATAACTCATAAAAGGGTAGTTTTTCGACAAAAATTGATGGGAGAAAATTTTTAGAGCAGAAAATTTCCTTTTAGGAACAGTAAATATTTTTGCAATTCATCAATTTGGAAAGTGATCATTAATTTTTTAAGTGCACGTACAAGCACTGGGATCTCATTTGCACACCTCCTGCGAGGTAGAGTTTTTGGTGAGTTTTTTTCTTGCTGTTTATTAGATTTAATTCTGTGAAAAATATAATTCAACATTACATAGTTATATGTATGACAATTTAAAAATCGCTATTTTAAGTTTTGTTATAAATCCATTATTTCTGTTAGAGATTGCTTTACTTAGACCTTGAACTCTTATACACTCATACCCCGTAAGCGTGCCGCCCTCGGGTCTGGTGTGCACAGTAACGGGGGCTATTGAAATCTAGTTTCAACCGGATTTAGAGCGACGAGTCAGTAAACACTGAGGACCGCATATATAATCTCTAAACCCGGCACGTACAAAAGTTTATGTGCAGAGTCGCGATATAAATAACTTCCGATGCGCCGCTGACTGACCGAGCGAAGACCTAGAGTATAGGCCGTCAAGAGACGCTCAGGGGGGAAACAGAAGCATTCAATCGTGAACGACCGAGAAGCAGGCACACAAGTGGGGGGAACAGTTACGGGGTATGAGTGTATTTAAGAATACACTCGCTAGAACGACTAGGCATACGGAACCGCATAAATACAGGACACTATATTCAAGAAAGGGACCATTTCTATCCACTCGTCCTATATAGAAAGTAGTAAAGATATCGAAACACTATAAGGCAGTTCTGTTTTGAAAGTCGTCATGGCTTTAACAAGTAAATGTTTCATATGCAGCAAAAGTTTAAGCGTGGGTGAGACAGTCGAAGCAAAAACTGGAATAGATAATATTAAACTGTTATTAGATAATATAAACGATAAATAAAGGAGTGATTGAAATGCGCAAAGATATGGATATTTGAATCTATTATAAAGTGTCAACTCGATAGAAGTGCATAAAATATGTGGACGAGAGTACATTAAGGGCATGTGATACTCAGAAAATTATCGATTTTAGCAGTGTTACGTTCCTCCGGCTTTTCTCCCACAATAATATAGATTCAGTCTCAAAAACTTGGGGAATGATAGAGAACATGCTAACAGACGTCCCCGAACTCTTCTTCTGTGGGATAATTAAAAAAAAATTAATTTTAATTTTTATTAAAGTGTGTGTACTTTGGGGTTATGTGTGTTACAGCTTTACTTCGAAACTACACAATATTTTTGGCCGAAAACTTAGGACAAGCAAAAAAAGTTTATTTCATAAATAATTTGTATGTGGCGAAAAATTGATCCTAACCTCAAACTAGTGCACATACTTGAAATTGTTATTCATCAGAATAATTTAATTTCATTTTATCCCTCTAAAAAAGAGTTCGGGGACGTCCGTTATACTATTTTGTAGCATCTCCGAATTCAGTTTTAAATTTTTTTAATTTTTGTGGACAAAAACCCGGGGGAACTAAACCCAATTTACCATACGCAGAAGTATCACATGCCCTTAATCAGCGTAATATTAATCGAGATTTAAAAACATCGAAAAAAGATCTAGGTAAGAATAATAAAACTTGACGTTCTGCTGAAATATTTTATTTCAAGACAAAATCCTTCTTTTGTGGAGAAAATTGGGACCCAGAAGCAGAAAATAAAAAAGAAAGAAGATGGTAATCCTATGTAGGGGAAAGTCGGTACGTTTGGGATAGCAGTACCTCTCGGACAAGTCAATTTAAAAATGAAAAATCAAGTACACTCATCTCGCAATTCATGGCCATCCCATCTCTGGCCAGCCTCACGGTTGTTCACGCTTGAATGCTTCGGCCTCCCCCCCCCCCCTGAGCGTCCCTTGACGGCCGATACTCAAGGTCTTCGCTCGGACACTCAGCGACATATTAGAAATTATTTACATCGCGACTCTCTGCGCATATACTTTCGTACGTGTCGGGTTCAGACATTATATATGCGGCTCTGAGTGTTTACTCACTCGTCGCGTTAATTACGGTTAAGACTCGATTTTTAATAGTCTCCGAATAGTGGCCAGCAAGACCCTAAGCTGGCCACAAATTCCGAGATAAGTGTATAGGCTTTTGTTTTCTGTTTAAATATACCTCTTTTAACTCCGGCAAACTTTGTCAGAAGTTTCAACATGAAAGGAATTTATGATTACCTAAAAATCATAAAAATGAGTTTCGCAAGACTGAAAGTAAAAATTCACGTTTTCGATATTTCAGCGTTTCCTCTTTTTTTGACTTTTATATCACATGAATTTGAATTTTATAATATGGTTTCATTATTTATGAAACTCTTGCTAGGCTCTTTTTTCATAAAAAAGTTTTGTATGAACTTCAAGAATTATTAATATCTGAGAAAGTCGAAACGGTACGTTTGGGACAGTATTATGACAGGATCGCAATTGATAATTTAACCTATTCTCTAATGTCCCTGAAAGTTCTCATTTGTTAGATAAAAAATATAAGATGTTCAAGACGTTACAGTTAATTTTCGATCATTTGGACTATTTTTTGTAATAACATATATTGTTAACAATATTATAACATTTAATAAAAGTCTAACTTTCACTGTGTTATGATTTTTCATACTTCGCCTGAGGGTAAACTTATTTAAAATTTACTAAAAAAAAGTTATTAAAAAGTGTAATAAAAATCAATTTAATTAAAATTACTTAACTTAAAACTTAAAACATTACAAATTGCAAATTTTTATAAGTTTTCAAATTTTTACAAATACTTTCATAACCCAAAAATTGAAAGATTTAAATTTCTCACTTTAATAAAAAGTCACTAATTTCCTTCAATAGTTTGATACTTAATACCTCTAACGGGAAATAGAATTATGTACCCCGATTTTCAATCTCTAAAAAACCAAAAAAGGTGCGGCTTATACGCGTAAATACTGCATTTAAATACTGAAATCTTAACAGCTTCTAAAAATATTCTGTTCCTATAATTTTTGTCTAGTTTCCCTTCCTCGTGTCCAAGACATACATATAATCAAATGTTACAGTATTGAAACGTTTACATTTATCTTGACATTAGTATTCCCTTTTGACGATAAAAATTCAAAACGTTAAAGTGTCCCAAACGTACCGACTCTCCCCTATATATGGTACGTACCGTAAGTCTTAAAGATAAGGTTTTAATGGATGCGAATGTTACAGTATTGAAACGTGTACATTAATTTTGACATTAGTATTCTCTTTTGACAGTAAAAATTCAAAATGACAAAGTGCCCCAAACGTACCGACTCTCCCCTACGTATGGTACGTCCCGTGAGTGTTTAAGATAAGGTTTTAATGCATGCTACAACCTGGAAGAACGAATGGAATGAGAAAGTTTGAAGACGTAACACAGCGTATCGTGCCTTGTTGCAGAAAATCCAGCCTGAAGTAACAAAAGAGAAGGACCTCAAGATGAAAAATTTTTGTGTGCCTTCGGTGAGCTATTCTCCTTTATTGTGAGAGTGTCAATACACTCTAAAGGTATTGATGAGAAAAGTTGAGGAGCATTTGCCCGATGAATCATCGGTGACAGAAAAAACATTAGAAGCAAGATTACTTAGTACACTCATCTCCCGTAAATGTGCCGCCCTTGGGACTGGTCGGCACAGTAACGGGGGCTATTAAACTCTAGTTTCAACGGGATTTAGAGCGACGAGTGAGCAAACACTCAGGACCATACATATAGTTTCTGAACCCGGAACCTTATTATTTTCACAATCTTTCAAAAATTATCAAAACATCGATGCAAATGTATCGATACAGCATATAATACATAATTATTAATTCATCATGTAATTAAATATAATAAGCAATTCATAAAATTAAAATTGATTACCATAATAATAATACCAACAATAATATCAACAGCTGTCATTTCTTGCGGTTAAGTATCATTGTTATGCCGAATTTGAAAATCATGCATTAATCAGTAAACTGGCTGAAATTATTGTTATATTATTGCTGAATTCAATAATTATCTTCGAATGCATACGTTTTTAACAACTTACTTTAAAGGCTGTTGGCCCCTTTAGCATTTCATTAAAAATTCGAGCTTTTTCCTCAAACATCGTTGCCGAAATCGGTTGACACGAGTCTCGTTTTTGGATAAACCATTTCAATAAAGCGGCCTTTAATTCAGCATTCTCAGCAGATATCATTGTTCAGCCATAATATGGCTGAACCAAAGTGAGAACCAAAGTGTCGCGAAGTAAACAAAATCTGATACGGCACTGTCTGTCCTTGCGATGAGCTTTAGTATAGGGTATCAAGGGACGCACGGGGGGGGGGCAGAAGCAGTTAAGCGTGAATGACCGAGAAGCCGGCACACAAACGGGCGACACAGTAATGGGAGATGAGTGTACTTATGGGATCAGGTGATGTGTGTGAAAATTCGAGCCAAACTAACAATTGTTTACATATGCTCCTTAACTTTTCTCATAAATTCCTTTAGAATGAATTGACATTCATCACTCTCACCAAGGCAGACAAAAAATTTGTTATCTTGAAGTGTTCCTCTTTTGTTAAAGATGGAATTTTTGCAAATTTAACGTAACATTTTTTATGGTAACGAGAGCATCTTCTGCTACAAGGCATGATGCGCTGTTTATCCGCCTTAAAACTTTCTCACCTCATTCGCCCTTCCAGTTTGTGGCACGCATTAAAACTTTATCTTTAAAACTTACAGTACGTACCATATAGGTACATAGGGTTATGCTGTTCTTCTTTCTTATTTTCTGCTTTTGGGTCCCATTTTTCTTCACAAAACAGGGATTTTGTCTTGAAATTAAATACTTCAGCAGAACGTAAAGGTGGATCATTCTTCCCTGGATTTTTTTTCGGTTTTTTTAAATCTCGGCTAACATTACGCTGCTTAATGTACTCCCGTCTACACATTTTAT
Organism: Melikaiella ostensackeni; assembly: GCA_032362435.1. Taxonomy (NCBI): domain Eukaryota; kingdom Metazoa; phylum Arthropoda; class Insecta; order Hymenoptera; family Cynipidae; genus Melikaiella; species Melikaiella ostensackeni. Next base: position 6,146 of record JAUMHM010084749.1, read on the forward strand.
GCACTTCTATCGAGTCGACCCTTTGTAATAAATTCAAATATCCATCTTTGCACTCTTCACTCACTCGTTTAAGATGATCTATTCCACTTTTTGTTTCGACTGTCTCACCCACACTGAAACTTTTCTCGCATATGAAACATTTACTTATTGAAGTCATAAAGACTTTTAAAACACAACTGCCTTATAGTGTTTCAATATCTTTACTACTTGCTCTGTAGTCTGTAGGGCGAGTGGATAGAGAGAGTCCCTTTCTTAAATATACAGGGTGTACTGTATTTATGGAGTTCCGTATGCGAAGAAGAGTTTGTCCCTTTATTTCAAGATACTTGGGACACTTAAAACCTTAAACCTACCTTGTCAGAAAACTTTGCCTACGATTCAGTTTACGGTGCATAACAATGCATAAATCTGTATTTTAATGCGCATAATGCCTGCATAATTTCAGCACTTTTACCTCATAATCACCACATAAGAGACTTAAATTTTATCGCATAATTCAGCATTTACAAATGCATAAAGTTGACATCCCTACTCCATATGGGGCGTGGGACTTGGCCGACAGTAGCAGCCACGAAGACTAGGTCAAATAGCCCCCCCAAAAAAACTTCGTCGAACTCGACCCTAGTCCTTTATATCTTTCTACCTACCGACTGACGGTAACGACCCTAACCCTTGGTACAGTTTGTAGGATCCTGAAAAATGAAAAAAAATTACATAAAAGCTTTCTGTCAGCCACGCACTTGTCGTGTCAGCCAATACTTGTCGAAAGTGGTGAGCCCTGGGCTACATTATCTGTGAAGAGCCCTTATAGTACATGTTGTGATAAATGCCGGGGAGGCTCGGGTGATGCCGATAGGCAAAAGCCATCCTGGGCTGTACGTACAGGATGGACAGAGGCAGGGAAATCCTAAAGTTGCCCAAGAAAGATCTAAGGATAATAGTTCAGATGCTCACGTGGTAGAACCATTTGAACTATCACAAGAACAAAACGGGATTCAATCCCACGACAGAGTGCAGGAGATGCGACAGGGATGACGAGACATCCCTGCACGTTCTATGCCAGTTTCAACCATACAAAGTTCGACCTCTTATTTGGTATTTAGTTAACCGTGATGCATGTTTTTATTCAGATCAGATAGAAATAAGTTTTTTCAAGCCAGAAACTTTAATTAAGCCTTCTATTTGTTAAATTGCGAGAGGATTTTAATGAATTTCAATAATTTATGCATGAAAAAATTTGATTGATTATTTTTTAAATTATTCCACTGTTCGTCGTTGCGAATTTGTCTTTTAAGTTTACTACAGGTTTCAAAAATGTTGACCTCTCTATAAAAGTTAGATTGAGACAGTCAAAAAAATCGCTAAAGAACGAAACAAACTTCATTGTAAAGGTCATTTTATAAGGCACCAATTCTCCATTCATGGTTCGTCATGGATTAATTATAACAAAAGTTACGGTTGGATGAAGGTAAAAAAACACGGTCAACAACGCAAATTTAATGACATTGAACTTTGACTTGCTCTATTTTGTTGAAAAATGGGCCGGAACGAGTAAAAAAAATCAGACGGCTAACTTGACATTTTCTTTAAAACAATTACATAATTGGCTATTAGCAATTATTTTTTCTACGCTTATTTTATTCTCCGGGCATAAAAGGAGTCATCAATATCAGTGTCAGGCCCAGGGTTACTGTTCGACACGTTCTACCTGATACCTGTAACTTGGGGAGAATGGAAAAAAAGAAAAGGCGTATGAAATGGATATTCACTTTGGTCCCAAAAATAATGTTTTTACGCATTTTCAAAAAGTTCTAACTTAACACAAAATTTGTCTTTAAATTGATAATTTTCTATTATTTTTTACTCACAAAAACTCTACTTACGAAAGATTCACCTTGATCTTGTGACCCATAGAAAATTGGTCAAAAATTGAAACACCCCGATGCGCGAAGTTCAAATACTAACCGATTTCAAAATATTGTTTTGTCCTTGATTTGTCTTCCCCGAAGGCAACTTTTCCACACTAGGCCGTTTCTAGTTTCGAAAATTTAGATTTTTCGGCCCACGCTATCATCCAACATTAACGATTAAGCTGTTAGTCTAAATACATGTTTGTAATGTTTGAAAAAAATTATGCATTTGATACAAAGATAAGTAAGAAAATTGAGGTAAACGTTTATAATAACAAACTGAATGAAAAAAAAAATTTCTTCAGCTGTCATTTTCTTAATAACCAACAGAAATATTTCCTATACCTTTGATAGTTCTAACGTTGCACCCGTAATTTTCAGGCATATGGAAGATTGGGGACCCTGGACAGAGCTGGAACTAACAATTATGGTTGAGATTCTGTTGAGTGTATCAATTACACTTGCCGGTCCCAAGCGACAAAAAAAAACACAGAAAAAATAATTGCTAATAGCCAATTATGTAATTGTTTTAAAACTTTATTTCTTATGTCATTGAATTTTTTAAATTATCTCAAGCTTAAACAGAGTTTTCTGTCACAATTTGGAGCTGAGATCGCATCCTCCTCTCTAATTAACCCTGCCAGCTAAAATTATTCAAATTTTCATAATACCTGCCTTTCAAAAAAAATATGAAGGTAGCCATCTGATTTTTTTACTCGTTTTGACTCATTTTTAAACAAAATAGAACAAGTCAAAGTTCACTGTCGTGAAATTCGCATTTTTGTACCTTCATCCAGCCGTAAATTTTTGTATTATTAACCTATGACAAACCATGAATAGAGAATTTGTGCCCAACAAAATGACTTTTACAATGAACTTTGTTTCGTTCTTAAGCGATTTTTTTTCACTGACTTAAGGGTATGTCGAACAGGAGTCACGTAATCAAGTCAATCCTAAGATCGATACTTTTGCTCCCATATTTTAAATTCAAAGTTAAAATAATGCGAAAAGTATTGGGGAAAATATTAATAAATCTAAAAGAAGAGTGTGTGACAAAGTGGAGAGTCAGACGAAGAAAACAATTTATTATTAAAATAATAAATATTAACAGATTCATTTGGTCATTATGACAGACAAGCACACTGTTGGTAAAGAGGAGACTTACGTAATTCGTAATTTGCTTTATGCAGCAGGCCTCATCTCTGTAGTAGGCTGCGCCTGAGGTGCTCTTTTTATTTTGAAATTCGAATGGGTCAAACTCAAACACGAATTTCTTTGAATTCGTGGTGTCAGGACCGTCAAGACTCTCAAGTGCAAAACCATGGAGAATAGCCCAGACTAGCCATGAAGCATAATCCCATAAAATCATAAAGCATGGACCTAGGAATATCCATGCCATAAGGAGACCAAACTCCTGTATAATGACTTCGCCAAAAACAAGCACGTTTTGTGGTCTGAGATTTTGAGATACAATGTAAACCACTAAACGTAAGATCCGTGCTTTAGGGGGACATAAATAAATTTACAGAGTCGCGTTTTTAGGCAATATTTCATTTTCTGTCACAGCCCCGCAAGACCCGAAACTTTTGCACTATTTGCAGGTGATGTGATGAAATTTCTGCATTTTCTTGGCCTCCAGAGGAGCTAGATTGCAGCTTATAAACCATAAGTAGTAAAATTCCTGCCTTTGAAAACAAAAGACCTTTTTTAAAACGAGATTATCTCTCTATTTGATTTTTCGTCCCAGGCTCCCAAGAACGAAATATCTTGCTGTAGTTTAAAGTCAAATGGTGAAAAGTCTGAATTTTCATGTCCTTCAAACAAACTAGATTACCGAATATGAACCCTTAAAACAGGTCTGGGCAAGCTAGGGAAAATTTTGCTCACGAAGCACATGTTGGCGTCCCCACTACCGATGCTCTTGCCGTGCTCACGAGACGAAAGATCTCTTAAGCACGGCAAGAACATCGGTAGTGGGGACACCAACATGTGCGTCGTGAACAAATTTCCCCTAGCTTGCCTAGGCCTAGGTCTAGGGGTGGGGTGAGAGGGAGGGGGGTCAATTAAAAAAGTCGACTTTTTAAACAATATTCAATTTCCTGCCATCATCTCACGTTACTGAAATCTCTTGCAGTAATGCCTGGCGAAATTGTAAAATGTCTGACAATTCGGGACCCCAAAACGTCCTACCTTGCACAATATAAACCACAAAACATAAGAGTCCTGCTTTTGGGGACAAACATTAATTTAAAATCCTTGTTTTTAGACATTATTCGCTTTTCTATCACAGCCCCGCAAGACCCAAATCTTCTGCAATGTTTGCAGGTGATATTATGAATATTCTGGTTTTTCAGGACCTTATCAAACGAACCAGTTTACAGATTATATACCATTACAAGTAAAATTCCTGCCTTTGAGATCAAAAAATATTTTTGTACAGCGAGTTTTTACCCACTATTTGATTTTTCGTTCCAGGCTCCCAAGAACGAAATCTCTTGTAGTTTAAAGTCAATGGTAAAGTGTCTGAATTTTTAGGTCCTCAAAACGAACAAGTTTACAGAATATAAACTAATAAATATGAGAGCCCTGCTTGGGGGGTCAATTTAAGAAGTCGACTTTTTAGGCAGTATTCGATTTCCTGACATCAGCTCTCCGAACCGAAATCTCTTGCAGTAATTTCAGGCGAAATTGTAAAATGTCTGTCATTTCAGGACCTCAAAGCGAACTAGCTTGCACGATACAAGACACTAAATATAAGAGCCCGTCATTGCGGGACGAACGTTAATTTTAAAAGTCCACTTTTTTCATTTTATTCAATTTTCTGTCACAGCCCCGCAAGACCCAACTCTTTTGCAATGTTTGGAGGTGATATTATGAATGTTCTGCTTTTTCAGGACCTTCAAACAAACCAGTTCACAGATTATATACCATTACAAGTAAATTCCTGCCTTTGGGAACAAAAAATATTTTTGCAAAGCGAGTTTTTACCCACTATTTGATTTTTCGTTCCAGACTCCCAAGAACAAAATCTCTTGCTGTAGTTGGAAGTCAAATGGTGAAGTGTCTAATTTTTAAGTCCTCAAAACGAACAAGTTTATAGATTATAAACCACTATACATAGAGCCCTGCTTTGGTAGGAAAAAATCATTTAAAAAGTCGAGTTTCTACGCATCATTTCATTTAACGCCAAAGTAACAACAAAATCTATTTTTATTCTCTATCAAGAATCAAAGAATTAAAAAAAAATTATTACATCACCTGTAAATTCTGCAAAAGAGTGGAGTCTTGCAGGGCTATGACAGAAAATCGAATAATGTCTAAGAAGATCAAGTTCAATCATCATGCCACATAAATAATAAAGAATGTTTATGAAATCTTTGACGGAAGTTCACAAGGACAGTAAGTGACAGGTCTCGGGCTGACATGGGGATCCTAACTGATCCTAACCGCAAAAAACTCGGTTGCGAGAATGGAGTGCTGTTCACGGTTTCTACAGCACGGTCGGTAATCCTCCAAATTCAATTTTCATTAATTTTTTTTTAACTGCAAATAATTAGGACCAAACAAACGTTCCTTAGTGCCGTTTATTTTATTTCCCAAAATTTCAACTCGATATCTCATTCCGTGTGGACATAAGTAGGGACTAGGAGAGAACGGGAGGCTCCCGCTTCTCTCTCTCTCGCGGCTAGAGTGTGTATACAGCAGGTCAATACGACTCCACTCATAGCTCGAGTGAAAAGCGCTTTTTTGGTGTATACTCTTGTCACGAGCTGAGTGCAATAAATTCCGGAGGGCGAGCCTCATTGTCCATGGTGCAAGGGCTTCCCTACCAGGCATGAGTCTCTTTCGTGTGTAGGAGTACAATAAACATATTTCGAACTGTCAACTCTCGCAACGAGCCTCTTGCAACCATTCCAGTTATACTCCTTCAGTAAAAGAGCTTCCTAGGAAAAAAAAGTGTCTATTCGTCGGACGAGCGAGCTACTCTTAGGAAATCATGAAGAGACTTGCTCGCGAGCGAAGGCCTGACTCTTTGCGAGCCTCCAAGAGGCTCTTGATGACCAAAATTTCGTCTCCTTTTAAAAG